>PVKB01000084.1:202969-255263 GCA_004027205.1 Ctenodactylus gundi | reverse complement strand
AAAAAGGGGGGGAGTGTTGCTTAGGGCAAATGACATAGAGCATGCAAGTCACTTAGCATGTGACACAGCACTGTGCTCACCACAACTGAGACGGGAGACACGCTCTTAGCCCACAGCAGGGACACACACAGGACTGAGGGGACTCAGCCGGCCCTGAGCATGTTCCGTGGGCAGTCAGGGATTTCACATTGCTGCTTCAGGAAATACACACTGAGGGAAAGGGGCTTGAGGCCTGAAGAAGCCCCTGTAGGATGGTTCTAAAAAAACCTAAACCAAATAGAGACAGAGAAGGTGACAACACGTAGCGGGACAAAATACCAACAGCTGGTCATTCCGGAGGTGGCACAGTGTAAGCAAAAAACTTTGTGGTTGTATCATGGGGATTTTTTTTGATTGGGAGAGAAGATCTTGATACCTCCCTAAGCCACCCAGCTGGGCTGCAACTTGTGACTGTCCCGCCTCAGCCTTCCAGGGGTTATAGATAGTGTGTGCCAATACAACCAGCTTGCAATTTTTCTATAACTTTTTTTTTCTTCAAAGAGGGAAGGTTCATTTGAAAGAACAGAGGGGTAAAAACTCCATAAATTTTAAATTCTACACTCAGGAGGCTGAGGAAGGAGGATTACTGAGTTGGAGGCCAGCCTGGGCTACACAGTTCAGGACTAGCAAAGACAACAGAGTGAGACCCTGTTTCAAAAAATAAAGGTGTGGGAGGGGTGCTGAGGGAATAGCGCAGCAGTTAGAGCCTTGCCCAGCAAAGCGCAAGGCTGAGTTAGACTCCCCAGCACAACCTTAAGACTGGAGTGGTGGCTCAAGCCTGAAATCCCCGCACTCAGGAGGCAGAGCCAGGAAGATTGGGGTAAGTTGGAGGCCAGCATGGGCTACACAGTGAGTTCAGGACCAACCTGAACTATAGAGTGAGATCCTGTTTCAAAAAATATTCTTTGTTGTTGTTTTTAAATTATATCATCAAAGCATATCTTAAAGCCCAGCTGTGGGGGTGTTGGGGACATAGCTCAGTGGTTAGGTTACTTGCCTAGCATGTACAAGGCCCTGGGTTTGATTCCCCAGCACCACATAAAAATTAGCCAGGTGTGGTTGCACATGCCTGTAACTCTAGCACTCAGGAGGCCGAGACAGGAGGATTGCCATGAATTCACCGCCAGTGTGGGCTACATAATGAGTTCAGGACCAGCCTCTGGACTACAGAGTGAGATTCTTTCTCCAGAAAGCAAGCCCAGCTGTTGAAAAGGTCTACCCGGTTTCCTCAAGCATCCCCTTGGGAAGCACATGTAAAGTCAGGCCACGCTGGTCCTTTCCTGCAGACTGGTGGCCCAGCTCCCGGCCTCCTGGTGGGAAACGTGACCAGTAGTCATGGACCCGTCATCCCTGCACGGAAGCAGGCAGGGGCCTGCACCCTGAGCCAGCATCCCCCATGCTCCCGTGGCTCCCTAGGGCCTCTCCTTGGCTTCCCTGCCCCTGACCCCCCACCCCACTGCTGTCCCGGTCCCGGCGGGCTGTGGTGTGAGGCTGAGGTGGGGTTTATTTATAATTCCCGCTGATTATGAATCACTAGAGGAACTGCTCACAGACTGGAGACAAAAGTCTGGGGCCTCCTGGCCAGGAGGAAACACTCTTTAGATTTGACTTTCCCCTTGGCACAGGCCTCCCCACGCCTGGCCCGGCCAGTCTCTGCCCACCCCTTCTGTTTTCAGAGGCAGAAGAGCATTTGCCGCCAAGTCCCGTCGGACTGTCCGCCTTGCTGTGTAAACAGGACCCGGGGCTGGCGGCCCGGCCCCACTCTGGAAATGAGCCTGCCTTCCGCAGCCCCGCCACTTCCTCTTCACATCCCGAGACTCCTCAGGGTTCGTACTAGGGCTGAGTGGACACGAGAGAAGCTGGGGCCTTGCCCTGCACCAGCCTTGACGGAGGATCAGTGGACAACTGGAAGTGGCAGAAGACTTCCTGTGTTGCTATCAGAGCCCAGTACAAATGACCCCTTCTCTGGGAAACCACCCTCCCAGTCTGAGCTAGCCCCTTATAGTAGTTTATACCTTAGTTATATTCAATCAATATACACTGACCCTGGTGCTCACGAGGCAGTGAGTCCTGGGGATATCCTATTTACATTATTGTTATTTATTCTTCCGTAATCTTTTGGTACAATAATGTCTGATTTATGATCCACCCACTACCACAAATTACCTAGTACAGTGTGGGCATGTAACTGACACCAAAGGTTTAGTCACACTGACCTGCACTAAACAGGCAGGCCAACTAGCAGCAGCCCAAGTCCTGGCCCACTTTCTTTCCCGGCCTCGGTCCCATCCTGCCTCATTTCCTGTGGCCTGGGAGCTGCACCTCTTGCAGCAACTGGCCTTCTGTCTATGAATATGGGAAGCGAGTTTCCAGAGGAGTAGCCAGTAACACAGGTGATTTGCTGTTAGGGGTCAACAGGAACCGCCCCCAACCTCCCCCTGAAATACCTCCCACACTGTTACTGAATGTCACCTGCACGAGGGTGAGGGTGCAGGCCCTGGGCTGAGCACTGCCGCCTCCGCGGGTCACCCAGCTGATGGGTTTACTGAAGGGAGTTGCCCGTGGCCGGCTAGCATTTTAGCCCCATTTTACAGATGAGACATTCCAGCTTGGAGAAGCGGCTCCTGGATCAGTGTGTGCTGCACGACTGGTACAGGGGAGCCCAGTTCCGGGCCCAGCTTCCTGCAGCTCAGACCCAGGATTGCGCACACCGACTCCCGTGGGCCAAGGCAGACGGACCTCAAGGCCAAAAACGTGCAGTCCCAGCTGCTCTAACCTGCGCTGACTGCAATCCTCCCCTCACTCCTCACTGTCCCCACCACAGAGGGAAAGAACTGAGGCTCAGAGAGGTTCTGATGGGCTTGAGGCCACCACGCTAGGGACAGCAGCCACGACCCCCACCAGGTCCCCAGCTCTATCAGCCCCAGGTTTGGGTCCCTAGGTTCAGTGCGGCAGTAAAAGCGGCCCACACAGCCAAGGACACCTGAGCAGAATGGGAGGAGCCTCATGGTTGGCAGAGTGGGGATGCTCCCGCAGGTGCTTGGGGTGAGGGGACAGGCACACGCTACACTCACGTGTGCTCAGGCGCATGCGCAGTTGAAACGAACAAAGACACTGCCCTGGAGAAGCCAAGCGCTGCTGTCCTGCAGTATACCCAGGGAGTCTTCAGGGTTCCACTCTTCAGCAGAGAAATGCTCTCTGGATGAAGAGTCACGCCCGGCGCAGAGGTGAGCAGGACCTGGGCTGCGTGGCAGCCTCTGCCCCCGCATTCGGGAGCCGCGGGACTGCCATCGGCAATGTCTTCCACCTGGGGGTATCACCGAGCCATCGCAGTGAGGCTGAGTGCGGGACAGGAGAGGGGAACTGTGGCTGGGGCAGAGCCTGGTCCGACACAGGAGTCTCTCAGGAGAAGAGCACAGAGGGCAAACATCTCGGGCTTGTTGGCCAGGGGCTTCGGGGCTGCGTGCTTCAGGCTGGGCAGAGGCCTGCACGGCTGTGCAAAGGAAAGTGCCTGTGCACACCCACTCGGGAAGCCTCCTGCAGAGGAGCTGAGGTCACCCGGCAAGGCTCCAATCCCCCTGCTGATGTGCTGCTGCTTGAGGGTCAGTAAACCTGTCCGAGGGAGGGTCAGTTTCCTCCTCTGCTCCTCTGCAAAGTGGGGACCCTATCAGCAGCTCCCAAAGCTGTCTGGGGGGAAACATGAGTTCAGGCCCCAGCCAGCTGAACCAGGCCGAGCACAAGCAGGGACAAAGGCTGAGGCGGTGGCTCTGGTCCAGTTATTTCCCATGGGTTGGTGGTTCCGAGGGAAGGAGAGAGACAGGAAGCGGGGGAGCAAGGGCTGCTGTGCCCTGCGCTTCATCTGGCCCTTCCCCTCCACGGGCCCCCCTGTCTGTCCCTGCCCAGAACAACTCAGCCAAGTGGTGTACACCTTATGGGTTCCTGACCTTAGGTGACCCTCTGGGTGGCAGGGAATGGATTCAGTGATCCACCCCCAGGCTTGTCTGCCCAAAGAACTCTGGGAGATGAAGCCCCTTGGCGAGTTCTCTGGACACCTTGCACATCGACCAGTGGGCAGGGATTGCTACCTCATCTATTCTGGCAATTCTTGAGCTAAATGCAACTTTCAGTCCCATTTTACAGAGGAGAAAATTGAGGCTCACAGGGCTTGGGTGACTTGCCCAAGGTGGTTTCAAACCAAGGACTCAAACCTGACCCTAGATTCTCCCAGGCTGTGTAATCCAAAGCCAGCTCACTCACCTGAGACTCAGTGTCCCCCTCTGTAGCTGAGGACATTGGCACTTTATTGGTTGATGGGAAACTTGTTTCAGGCACAGATGCAGAGCCTGGCATGGGTCACAATCTCTGCACAATGATCCTTTGGGGCCACACCCACCCTAAGGCTTCTCCCTTGTCACTGAGGACTTAAGTGCCCCAAGCAGGACAGCAGGTAAGGCGCCCCGTGCAGCCCTGACTGAGGGGCCGCCCTGAGCCTGCAGCCCTAAGCTGAGCTGTAAACTTTCCCCAGGGTGCCTGGCTCTGTGTCCACAAAGGGGTGCTTGGTAAATGCTGCCTAGTGAATGGATGTCGTGTGGACACTGGAAGGCTCCAAGGAGCATGGTGATGGCCTGTTTGGAATGGGGCTGTCCCAGAATGTCTGAGTGGTGAGGTCACGAGGCTGAGCGCCTGGCCCACAGGAAGCTCAAGAGCTTGGGAATGCTCGAAGCCAGCCAGCAGGCGTTTCCTAGCTGGCAGCCATGCCCACCCCTCCCTTTCTTCCTGGCCTCCCCTCGGGCCCAAGGCCTGGCTCTGGCTGGCATCTCTTCCCTCGCCTCAGGTCACACCCTCGACTGGAATGCCTGGGGACCAGCCTGAAAGATCATCAGCCAGCGACCTGAGACCGCCTTGTCCACTGCAGTCAGGGGAGAGAAACTGCTATTCTCTGTGAAGTCCACCTCCTTCCTGAGGGCTACCATGGGAGGACTCTCCTACAAAGCACCAGCCTATGCCTGGGGCTGGGGTCAGATCAGCACACATGGGAAGGGAGCATGCTCTGGCATTCCAAGGGTTACCAGGCCACTGGTGGGCCCTGGGGTCACCCTGGGCAAGTGACATCCACGCCAAAGCACTCCAAGATCCCTGTGTGACAGATACGGTGAAACCAAGGCACGACGAGGCTAAGGAGTTTCCTAGGGCAGCAGAGTCTAGACTAGGCCCCCTCCAAGGGCTGCGCTGGCTCCTGCTTCTCCACAGTCTTTGGATCAAACTCTCCTCTGGAAAATGAAAAGGCCCAGGGGAGTCACTGCCCCTCCCAGCCTTCTGATTAGAAATACGTCCCCTCCACCAGGCTACCGATCAAGCCAGTAGCAGACCTAGGCGATGTCCACGCAGTCCTGGCTTTAGAGGCTTGCAGAGAGCTGGATTTGTGGGTTCATAGAGGCTTACCCCCCAACTTCAGAGGAAGGCCTTGGAGGCCAGGCAGTGTGCCCCTGGGAGGGCAATATTTGAAGCTGTAAAGAAAAAGCCAAAGGGGCTGTGGAGACCCCAGGAATCTGGGAACCAGGAGCATGGATCATCCGCTGAGGAAAGCTTCCAGCTGTGAGGGGACAGAGGAGATGGAAGCGCAGCCCGCTGGGTGCTGTAGGGGCGGGGCCACCCAAGCCCTTTGGAATGCAAATCTTGCCACAGTTTTCTCCAGGTGCTCTACCTGGGACCACAGGATTTAACCTTTGCCCTGCTGGGTTTAGGAATTATTTTGGTCCTGTTGCTTTTATCCTCCTATTCCTCCCATTTGGAATAGAAATATTTACCTATGCCATTTTATGTTGAAAGTGCTTAACTCTTTGGTTTTAACAGGAGCTCACAACTGAGTTTGCCTTGAGTCTCAGGAGACTTTGAACTTGGACTTCTTTGCAGTGCTGGGACTACTGGGTCTTTAGCAACTCTTGGAAAAGGACTAATTACATTTTCATGAAGGAGAAGGCCATGAGTCTTTTGGGGGCCAGAGGTAAAATGTTGTGGTTTGGTTCTGGAGTGTCCCCCAAAGCCTCATGTTCCTTTGGATACTGTGTAGGTTTGGGAGATGGCGCCTGGCCTGAAGGGGTCAATGCTTAGGGCTCGACCTGGAGGGGCGTGTGCTGGTTCCTCCCTTCCTCCCAGTCTCTCTGCCTCTGAAGCGCTGGCTCTGGCCCTGCCCCAACTCCAGCCCTGCGATGTGCTTCCATCATTTTCCAGACACTCACCTGTGAATGGACTGTGATCTTCTAAAACTGTAAGCTAAAGATCTTTCCTCCCTAAGTTGTGGATGTCAGGTATGGAGTCGCAGAGATAGAAAAAGTAACTATTTCACCCAGCCCATATAAACTGGGCATGGTGGTGCATGCCTGTAATTCCAGCACTCAGAAAGCTGAAGCAGGAGGACTGTCATGAGTTCGAGGCCAGTCTAGGCTATGTAGTGAGCTCAGGACCAACCTAGACAGAATGTGAGATCCTGCCTCAAAAAAAAAAAAGTCACCTTTTCCCTTAATGACTATCTCCAAAATACATATTCTTTTCCTTCCTATTCCCTTAAAAAGTATAAATTATTTATTTTTTAAAAGAATTACAAAAAAAAGAATTACAAAGTTAATAAGCAAAAAAACAGAAATACTTCTCCTCCCCCAAAATCCCTGTCCCACATTGCTGGCTATGTGACTCCCCAAAGCCTCTGGGACCCTCCTCCTCCCTGTGCTCCTTCTGCCTTATGGACGGGGACTTGGACTTGAGCTCAGCAGCACACAGGCCATGACCACTGTAGACATCACTTACACACAACAGTCTATCACTCCCCTATACTCCTATTTCACAGCTGAAGAAACTGGGTTGTGCTTCCTGTGGACACACAGAGCTATGGACCAACACCTTCGTGTTGCAGCTGAGAACAGGCCCAGAGAGAAGACATGGCCCAAGGCCACCCCACGAAGTTGACAGCAAAGCAAAAACTAGGTCTTCCAGTGAAAAAATGTCACAGGCCCTCTTTGACCCCGCCTGTACTCTTGTGGTCATGGTGGCTGTACCTCCCCTAGGACCCTAAGTGTTGTTTGACAGATATTTGTATGTACTCTGTGGCAGGCCATGTTCTAGGCCCTGAGGACACGGCAGCAAACACCACCCACTGACTCAACTCCTACCCTCTGTAAACTCACATTCTGGCTGATTTCTGCTCCCAGCCATCAGTGATGGGGAGACAGGAAGGCCACCGGGCCTGGAAGCTCTGGCCCCAGGGAGGAGCTTCAGGTGAAAAATGCAGTGACAGTAGGACCCACCCAAGAGGGACACCTCCTTCGTCTCTCAGAGCCACCCTGCAGGGTGGGCACCCAGATGGCCACTATAACTTAGGAAGCTGAGGTGGTTGGGATGAGGGGAACCTGCCTTTGTGAAAACCATGGGCCCTCTACAGACACAAGCCATTTGTCCCTCACGTCACTGCGTGTGCATGCCCTGTGCCCACGCTGACTCTGGGCTGCTCCTAGTGGGAGCAGGAATCCCACCATGGGGTGGAATTCCAGTGCAGCCCTCCAGGTCTCCTGCCCTCAGGAAACCTCTCGCTGGGAAGCCGCTGACTGCCATGGGAGCCACTGCTGCTCAGGAGGCTGCCTAGATGGGGTGTGAATGCCCCCTGTGGTGGCTCCTCCGTGTGTCCCAGGAAACAGCAGCCTGCACCCACCCAACCCTGGGCCAGCCCAGGAATTAAACCTGACTTCCACATGTGAGCAACATAAGGTGTCCTTTATAAACAGTGTTGAAAGCAGGGTCTAGTGGTGCAAGCCTATAATCTCAGCACTCTGGGAGGCTGAGGCAGGAGAGGATCACAAGTTCAAATCCACCCTGGGCAAGTAACTTAGCAACTTAGTGAGACTCTGTCTCAAAACAAAAGTCAAAAAATAAGAACAAGCTGAAGACGTAGCATGGTGCGAATGCCCTGGGTTCCACCTGCAGCTCCAAAATAGATGGCAAACCCACATGCTTCGGTTAAAGCAGTCACCATGCAGCTTCTTCCCCACATGCCTGGAGCTGGCGTGGAGGGCTGAAGCTGGTCTCACTAAGGAATCGACCCCCAGACCAAACGCCCAGGCTTGTCCCAGGCACAGGATACAGAGATGCGGGCCCTTGACACTGCCCCCCACTCGCAGCACAACCACTGGTTGGCAGGCAGAAAAAGCGAGGGGACCAGCTCAGTGTACCCAGGACGTGAAAGCCCAACTTCTCCCATGAATAGTCTGCTCTGGGCCTGGACAAACTATCCCTTCCCCTCCTCTCCTCCCTGGGTCCATCAGTGAACCCGGAAGCCAAGAAGCCTTGCCAGACCCCACAGCCAAGAGGACTCATGTTGACCAATGACATAGAGTGGTGGTGATGCATCCCCAAGAAGGAGAGAGTAGAAGGCCACCTTGACCCAGTTTCTCCCAACCCCCTCAGCAGAGTCACCAAGGACCTAGGAATGGACACCCCCAGTGTACAGGGAAGAGGTGACGGACGCCACCCATCTGAAATCTGATGTGTCCTGGAAGTTGCCGAACCTCAGGGAAGATGGGGACGCCTGGCTGGATAGGTGGCATTGTAAGCAGGCCACAGAAGTTCCAGGTCCAGCGAGACTCAGGAGCATCAGTCGATCCTTGCTGACCCCTCCATGCCATGTGTACACGCACACCAAAGGGCATGAAAGTTGGGAAAGCGTTGCCCACAGTAACAAGGCCCCTTGGGGCAAGATGGCAGAACTCAAACTACCTGGGAGGAATTGGCACACCCTGCTTCCCCTCCTCCAACGGGGCTTGAAACACACGCTAAGGCCTCCCTGCCCTGAAGGATGGACTTGGGTGTCACCACATCCCTGGAATACTGGCTCTGCCACTCCAGGCCACAGCCTCTGCCAAGCTCATAAAACCTCTGGGCCTTGATTTCCCCATCTGTAAAATGGCGCTAACAAACATCACCCTGGAGAGCTGGGAACATACTAGTTCAATGGAGTAGCCAATGCTTGCTGAGCCCAAACTGGTGTTCATTTCTCCCTCCCCTGGCAGCCTCAGTTTACCCATCTGTATCAAGAGAGGGCACAGAGCCCTACTGGCTTTCTGTCACCCATATGGGGGTCCCAGCAGGAGGCAGCTCAGGCTCTCAGGAGGGAAGGAACTTCAGGCTGATTAACTCCCGCGAATAGCTCCTGCTGGCCTTGGCCAGGCCCGGCACAAACTGCACACCTGTCAGGAAGGAATGATCAGGCCCAGGATGGAGACCTGGCCATTGACTCATGCCCCAGACAGGCCCTGTGTCACCCCCAGTCTGAGGGTCCCCTCCATACATCCACACACACTCTACCAGTGATTCTGAATTGAAATCACCCCAGGTGGGCTGGGTACCCCCCAACATAGTCACAACTCCCAGATGGGGAGGGGCTGCTCACAGGGGAGGTGCAGCTTGCAAACGGACAGAATTCAATATTTGCAGCCCCTTCTCCCACCTCCCCTCCAGGGCCCTCCCGACCTGGGAATTCCACAAAGAAACAGGCAGGCGCAGGCCTCCCACTTGGGGCAAGGAAGGGAAGACACGCAGACCAGGCACTGGCTTCTCACAGGAATCCTCCCTGCGATCCACTCCGGGAAGGAGCTGTCCCCAGCAGGGACTCCACAGGCTCCAGAGCCAGGGCCTACAGTGTTCCAAGTACATAGAGACAAGAGCGCACTCCCCTGTCCTCCGCCAACGAGTCGCCCCTGGCACACAAGGCCTGGGGCAGACACCTGGCTCCCTTCTGGGGACCAGCCACAAAGGCCCACTCACTCCCCACGTCCGGGATGAGACGTGAGGTCTCTTGTGGATTCAGGATCTTGAGACACACAGGGAGTGTCACACAAGCCCCTTCAACCTCTTCCCTAAGAAGCCCAAAGAAAACCCACAAGTGTAATCTCCAATAGGGCCATCTGTTCCGCTCACCTTTAGTTACAAGGGCAGGGGTGGCGGGGGGAGGGATGGCTGAGTAAGACCCTTATGTTTAATTCAGGGCCACCTACCACAGCAGCTGAAAACCTGCAGTGTGGCCAGCCTGACTTGAAATGTAGCAAAATCTTAGAAAAAAGGTTTTAAACTGTCCCATTACTGATCACTTATATACTGAAATGATACTAAGGATATAATGTGTTGTGCAAAGTCCATTTCTCTCTCTCTCTCTCTCTCTCTCTCTCTCTCTCTCTCTCTTTTCTTTTTTTCTTTCGAAACAGGGTCTTGCTTGGTAGCCCAGGCTGGTCCTGCACTCACTATGTATCCCAGGCTAGCCTTGAACTCCTGGCAATACTCCTGTCTCAGTCTCCTGAGTGCTGAGATTATAGGTGTGTATCACCACACCCAGCTTTATGTGGTGCTGGGGGATTAAACTAAGGGCCTTGTGCTTGCCAGGCAAATACTTTAACCACTATGCCATTCTTCCAGCCCCACAAAGTCTATTATTAAAATTAATTCTGTTTTTCCTTTTTCCTTTTTGAGTCAACGTCTCACTCTATAGCCCAGGCTGGCTCTGAACACATTATGCAGCCCATACTGGCCTTGGACACACAACAATCCTCCTGCCTCAGCCTCCAAGGTGCTGGCATTACAGGCCTGTACGACCAGGCCCTGCTGTTTGTATTTGTGGCTACTAATGCGATGAAAACTGTACGTGTGACCAGCATGGTGTTTCTGCCAGCCCGCGTTGGGGGATTCTCTCAGAGTGGCAAGGGATAGCAGGGGTGGGACAGAGCCTGAGACAGACTAGGAGAACCAAAAGTAGTGGGGAATCATCTTTCTCCTAAGACCAGGTACACTCCCCTCCTGGCTCCAGCCCCGTGCCAGCAGATAGCTTACTCCCCTGACAAAGCGACAATCAGAGGATCAGAGGCAGCTGAGCAGGTGGACCAGACAGAAGGGAGAAGGAGGGGTCAAGAGAGAGAGGAAGAAATGAGAGCTGGGAAGAGATCAGCCAGATTGAGACCAGAGAAGAGATAAGAGCCATTATCTTTGAGGGAAATTCTTGGACGGAAATAAAGTATGACCCTCCTCCTTGGAGCCCTGGGCACTTGAGCTTTCAAAGAACATCTCCCACCCACCTCTTGCCAGAGGAAAGCCACCCCAGGACACTGCTGTCCTACCCCCAGCTCCTCCAGAGCTTCCCACCCCTCAGCGGCCAGCACCTTGGGGAGCAGGCAGGCAACTGGGGAGAACAGGAAAAAGTGGGGCGGCCTCAGGTCTAACCTTTGCCCCTGTTTCCTGCCCTGGGACCGCCCAGCTCCTGGCCACACCTGTTCCTCATTTAGAAAAAAACCCAGCTCTTCAAAGGGCCTGGCCTTATCAGGGCCCAGGGGCCGGCCCTTCCTCCTGGATCTGGTGACATTCTCCACCTAGCCCAATGAGGGGCAGGGATTAGCAGTATGGCACTATCCTCCTCAGGCTGATGAGGGCATTGGTGCCAGTGAGTCTTTTGTAATTCTCAGAGGAACTGGGGGTGGGACTGTTAACACACTATGGCTAGAGGGCCAAAGGTCTGTTCCTGTATAGCCTGTGAGCAAAGAATGGTTTTACATCTTTAAGTAAATAGGAAAAAAAATAGAAAAATATGAATATTTAATGACACGTGAAAATTGTGTCAAATTCAAAGTTCAGCATCCCTCCATAAAGCTTTACGGGAATACAAGCCCTACTCATGATAGTCTGTGGCTGTCTATAAAACACAACAGCATTGAGTCATTATGGCAGATGCCAGGTGTCTCACAAAGCAAAAATATTTACTCTGGCCTTCCACAGAAAATATTTGCCAACCGACGGGTCACTGAGTTTGAGGACTTGGTTCTGGTCAGTTGTAGGTTAGAATCCAGCCCTCAAGTTCCACCATAGGAACACTGAAGCTAATATTAGGGTCTACCAGTGTTCTACAATCTTTTTGCTACCAGGCACCAATTTAGTAGAAGACCATCCTACTAAGGAAACCCAGAGAGAAGCAAATGACTCACCCAAAGTCACTGCGCTATGAGATGGCAGGGATGGGGTGCACTGAATGTATTCACGTAGTCTGCCTCCTGCCCTGACTTCCAACCACATGATGCCCCATTCTGAAAGCAATTTTCCTTTTGTGTCCTTCCAGAGATATTCTATGTATGTACAAGATGTCTTACTTTTCTGTTGCTGTAATGAGATACCTGATGCCGAGTAGTTTATTATCACTTTTTTTTAAGAGGCCTATTTAGCTCACAGTTTTGGCGGCTAGAAGTCCAAGCGCGCCTGCCGCATGAGCCTAGCCTCTGGTGAGGGAGGGTCCCCTGGTTGCATCACAACAGAGTGGGAGGCACTGTGCTGTGGCAGCGTGGCTGGGAGAGGACAGGGATCTCACAGTGAGACTAGGGTCAGAGAGTCAGGGGCTAGGCTGGCTCTTCATTAGCAACCCACACTCATGGAAAGTAGCTGAGGTCCCAAAAGACCCACCTTAATCCCTTCCAGGTGCCTCCCACTAGGCTCTACCTATTAAAGGTTCCACCACTTCCTAGTCAGGTGTGGGAACACACATCTGTAATACTACAGGAGGCCGAGGCAGGAGAACACAAGTTCAAGTCCAGCCTGGACAACCTAGCAACTTAGCAAGATCCTGTCCCAAACTTAATTTTAAAAAAATAGGCTGGTGATGGGACTCAGTACAAAGGCCCTGGGTTCAATCCCTAGTAATGCAAAAAAAAAAAAAAAAAAAAAAAAGAAAGAAAGAAAGAAAGAAAGGAAAAGAACATTACACCACCACCTCTTTATACTACCACACTGGAGCCCCAGCACATGCACTCTGCGAACCTATGACATAACCAATATGAAAAAAAAATACATGTGTGTGCTTGGAAAAATAAATCAATATGGATAGATCTTTCCTCCCTGCTTTCTGCCTCTGCCCAAATGGCACTTTGCTTTTTCCATTTGTATATCTTGGAATCTTTTCAAATGACTAACCAGAGAGTAACTTCATTTTCACGAACTATGCCGTCATATAAATATACCCTAATCTGTTTGCACAATTCTACACTGATGAATATTTCGTTGCTTCCAATCTTTTCTTCTTTCTTTTTTTCTCTTTTATTTATTTTTTGAGACAGGGTATTGCTCTGCAATCCAGGCTGGTCCTGAATTCACTACATAGCCAAGCTAGCCCAATCCTTCTGCCTCAGCCTCCCAAGTGTGGGGATTACAGACGTGCGCCACCATGCCCAGCTTTCTGTAGTGCTGAGGAATCAAACTCAGGGCCTTCAGCTTGCTAGGCAAGTGCTTTAAGCGCTGTGCCATTCTTCCAGCCCCTCGTTGCTTCCAATCTTATGTAATTATAGGGGGAAAAAGGGCACAGTGAATAACCCTGTGTAACTGCTGCTCCACACATGCATGAACATATCTGTATATAAATACATCTGTATGGGAATATACTCATAAACAGGTATACTTCATTTCAGTCAGCAGAATTACTAAGTGCTATGTGTTTATAGGTTTGACAGGTAATACCAAACAGTCGATAATAGAGGGTCAAATTTACAGTTCTACCCACAATGCTGGAGAACATGGGATTTGAATTCAGGTCTACCTAGGTAAAAACTAGAGCTCCTTCATTTGGACCAAGACCATCACTGCCATCCTTAGAATGTTTCTCCTGATAACTTGGGCCACATTGACCCTCAGGTCCTCCTGCTTACCTACCCGGCACATCTGCTTCCTCCCCTAGGAACTCTCAGCCCCACCTAGCACCTCTGGAAATCCGCCACCCACAGGCAGTCCTCTTGGGTTCCTGGTGCGAGCCTGACCTCATAAATGTTTGCTCACTCAGGGCCCAATTTTCACACCAGGTACACAGAAGCTGACACTGGTTCCTCTTTCCCTCCACCAACTGGATCTAATACCAAATCCTGTGGCTCTGACCTCCCAAACATTTTCAGAATCCACCTATGTCCTCCCAACTGCTACCTCCCAGTCCAGGCCACTCACTGCAGTAGGTTGGAGGAATAGCTCAGTGGTAAAGCACGTGCCTAGCAAGCACAAGGCCCTAAATTCGATTCACCAGCACCACATAATCGTGGTGGTGCATGCCAGTAATCCCAGCACTTGGGAGCCTGAGGCAGGAGAACTGCATTGAGTCCAAGGATAGCCAGGGCTACAGCGGCTTCTTGAGGGGATCTCCCACCTTCCTTTGCCCCCAATCCACTCTTTGCATCCATTCACTTTCTCTTGCTTTGAGGACGAAACTGCTCACTATTCTCCAAGATCAATTCTCTCCTTTTCCCCTTAATAAAAGAACCCCTGGGTCTGAGCTGGGCTGGCCTGCGCCACCAGCTTTCCAACCTGCCTGGGAGCTATGTGGTACCATGGCCATGTCTAACCTCTGGCTTTATTTGCATCAGCATCTGGGAGATGTAATTTCCGGGTTATGCCCTTAAAGGAGAAGGCACACTTTCCAGGGCTGGGCCACGACAAACACCTACCAGAGCAACAAACAGAAGGCACCTTAGGCCCTGGGGAGGGCACCTGGCAGGGACTCCAAGAGAATCCCTGGCTGAGAGAAAAGAGGTGTTGCCGAAGTGCAGCCAGCCTTGTTGCCAAAAAGGGGTATGTTTTACTCATTTTGGGGCAGAAATAACGAACCAGCAAAAAGTACAGCACTGCTGTGGTTCCGGGCTTGGAGTGCCAACAGGTTCAACGTTACAGCCCTGGACCTGGGTGCTCCCTGTCACTGTGGGTTAATGCTGGGTTCTGGATGCCCTCAGCAAATATGGCCAGACACTGAGTTGTGTCAAAGATATTCACCTGTCGGGGGGGCGGGGGGGAAGGTTGGGGGCCTCTGGAGCAATCCACAGCACCTGTGTTTATAGCTGTTTTTAAAGCAATCACTCTGTCCACACCAGTGATAATGAATCCTAAGTACACAGCTACACTATTCACAAGGTTCTACCCAACACAACCTGTACCATCAATAAGAATCAACACTTCAAAACACACCCTCACATACCCGCTTCCATGGAGGGGGTGTTTAGATAGCCTGTGATTGGTCCAAATTCAAATGAACTGACTGATCCAAATTTAAGCCTCTTGATTGGTCTAAATTGGTCTAGAAAGCAAGTGTTCTGATCCAAGCTCACTGATCGGTCCAAATTTGATTTTTCTGGTTGTTTCGAATTCAAGCCCGTTGTGGTCAGGGTAGACACATTCTAGCGTTCCAAGCAGACACAGCTGTCGCTGTTCATTGGTGCACGTACTCTTCTAGCTATTAGAAAAAAGAGCTGGGCTGTTTCTAATCTGTCTCAGCCTAGCAGCCAGCTGGCAAGAGGGCTCTAGGAATACAGCAATAATGGAGACCAAACGTGTCTTTCAGTGTAACGTTTTCTCAGCTGGCTGGCCAGCATAGCTCAGCTCTCAGACAGCTGGATTCCTCGATCCTGATGTCGGCTGTGGGGTGCGCAGTCACCAAGGATACCGGCCCTCCTATGGCGTCCATTTCACCCCCCAATTGTTTACCCTTGAGCCGAAGGAAGTGCTGCACTGAAGTCCACAGAAGCACTCAGCACCCACGCAGCACCCACGTACATGGACCCCATTTACCGCACAGTGAGGACCATTTTTTATGGTTTAGGAGCTTGGCGGGACCTTTTGGTACTCAGAAATGGGAAGAAGCAGCATTAATCTGAGGAGAGGAGACTGGTGTTGATGGCCTTGGTAACATTTGCCTGCAGAGCTCATATCTGTGTATAACCTATCCCAGGTGTGGGCCCCACCTGCCGAGGCCACGTGTACAGTCCCGTCAAGTCCCTTGAGTGTATTTGTAGGATCCCAAAAGGTATCTCATGGGAACTCACAGGAAAGCACAGGGCATAGAGTTTTCCCACTCTATTTTATTTTTTGAGACAGGTTCTCCCTCTGTAGCCCAGGCTGGTCTTGAACTCAGTATGTAGCCCAGACCAGCCTTGGACTTGGCAGTCTTCCTGCCTTAGCCTCCCGAGTACTAGGATTACAGGCATGAACAATCACACCCAGCTTTATGTGGTGCTGGGGAATTGAACTGAGGTACTTAGTGCTTTAGTTAGAGCTTGCTAGGTAAGCACTTTAACCTCTGTGCCATTTCTCCAGCCCTTCCCACTCTTTAAAAATATATACATGTTTCCAGTGACAACCCAAGAACCCTTGTTAACTACCCAGATAACCTCTTCCCTCAGGGGAGAGCTTCATCCCAAGCCATGTTCTGGGCCTTACTTCCTACGAGTGATTCCTTTCCAAATTCCTATGGGCAAACAGCCCCTGGTGCCTTTTTCCACAGCTGCGAGCTCTCCAGCACGGTGGATCTTGGGTGAACCCACTTACAGAGGGGCCATGGGGCAATAAACACAACCATCCCCATCTCACCCAAGGAGAGACTCGAACTGTAAGTGTCTCACCTGCAGTCACACAGCCGGCAGGGCTAAGGGACCCTGTCTGCTCACTTCCCCTGCACACCTTGGCTCTTTACTCACCAGACATCTAGGGCTGGGGATGGGATGGTATGTCAAGGCCAGGGAACAAAAAGAACTGCAAGGTGACATGAGGGTAGGCAGTGGAATGAGATGGGAGCTGAAGCTGGGCCTGGTGCCACAGGCCTGCAATTCTAGCATTCTGGAAGGCTAAGGCAGAAAGATTGCAAGTTGAAGCCCAGTTTGGGCAGTTTAGTGACTAAGCAAGACCCTGTCTCAAAATCAAAAACAAAAATGAGGATGTAGCTCAGTGTGAAGGCCTGGGGCTCAATTCCCAGGGGAAAAAAGAAAAAGAAAAAAAAAAACCTGAGAATTTAAGACTTGGGAGAAAAGGAGGATCCCAAGATAGCGAGGCAAATGATAAAGGAGTCTCCCCCAAGCCTCCCGAGATGGGGTCTCACTGTTTTGCTCAGGCTGGCCTCACACTCCTGAGCTCAAGCCAGCGACTGGGGTCCCTTGTGCATACACCACCTTGCCTGGCTCAAGGAGTCATTTAAGTTGGTGTTGTGGTTTGGATCTGTAGTGTCCCTCAAAAGCCTTGTGTATTTGAACGTTGTGGATTACCTGTGGACGCCGTGTGCTGCTAGGAGTTGGGGCCTGGTCAGGAAGGGTGGGCTACAGGTGTGTGGTGGACTGGGGGCATGTAATGGATCATAGGCATGTGGCACCTTACTGGGCATGTAATGTACAGGTGGGGTGGAGCACTGGGGCTTATGCTGGAAGGGGCAGGACGCTGAGGCTGGATCCGGAATGCGGATCACTGGGACACCACCTGGAAGGGTAGACACTAGTTTGGCTCCTTCTCCCTCGCCTGGCTTTCCTGCCTATGCTGTGCACAGCTTTCCCTAGGTAGGCCACCATCATGTGCTTCTACCATACCCGCTGCCCATGAATGGATAAAAACCTTCCAAAACTGTGAGCTAAACAAACCTTTCCTCTCTCAAATTACAGATATCAGGCATTTTATCACAGCAATGAAAAAGTGACTAAGAGTAGCAGGAAGAAAAAGGAAAGTGCTTATGGTCTTTGCAGGGCAACTCGGAAGCAGAAGACCTGATGCTGGCCTCCTGATGGTCTCAAGAGTGGGAGGCACAGGGATGAGGCTGGCACAGTGGGACTTTCGTCAGCTGTCTCCTCAGGCCACCTTTTCTAGCAGCCCCCTCCACCAGGGAGCATAGTGGAGACAAGACGTGGGTGGGCAGGTCGCAAGCACTGCGAGGGAGGGGCAGGCCACACTGAGGTGGCCCAGGGGATGGCACCCTGCTTCTGACACCCTGGAAAGGCTGCCTAGAGGACATGGACCCTGTACAGAGCTAGCAGTCAATCCACAGTTGTCTGATTGCTTGAAATATTCCAGGACACATCTGCAGACAAACGCTCTGAGTCCCTGGATGGAGCTGTGGTGGAGACACTGCTGCCTCCATCCTCCTGGCAGAGGGGAGATGATGGCAGCTGGGCCCGCCTGCAGGGTGACTTGGCCCATGCACAGCTGAGGCTTGCATGGGCCCGTGGAGGCCCTACACGTACACAGCATCTTTGCTGACAGCTTTGCTCCTGTATCTTGGGTGCCCAGAACTGTGCCTGCAAATGTCTGTTGCATATATGAATTCCCAGTTGCAATCCCCGTAACAGCTTGGGGCACTATAAGGATGGTCACCTTGCAGAGGGAAAAACTGGGTTTTAGCTCACATTCATGGTGGGCAAACTTTTTTTTTTTTTTTTTTTTTTTGAGACAGGGTCTTGTTCTGTATCCCAGGCTGGTCCTGAACTCACTATGGAGCCCAGGCTAGCCCTGGACTTGTGGCAATCCTCCTGCCTCACCCTCCCGAGTGCTGGGATTACAGGAGTGTACCACCACGCCCAGCTTATGTGGTTCTGGGGAACTGAACTCATATACTTAGCTCTTGATACAGGATTTGCTAGGCAAGCGCTTTAACTGCTGAGCCATTCCACCAGCCCCACAGTGGGCAAAATTCTAAGAATGATCATCCCCAGTGCCACCTGACCTTACAAAATCCCTCCCTTTTGCACGTGGATGGACCTGCAAATATAAAGCGATCTCAGTCCCAGAATTATATATTTTTTTTCCTTTTTTTGAAACAGAGTCTTGCTCTGTAATCCAGCCTACCCTTACACTCATAGCAATTCTCCTGTCTCAGCCTCCCAAGAGCTGGGATTGCAGATATGCACTACCACGCCCGACTAATTCTTTTTCTTCTTTGAGACAGGGTTTCACTCTGTAGCCCAGGCTAGTAGTTCTGATCTCACTATATAGCCCAGGCTGGCCTAGAACTCATTGCAATCCTCCTGTCTCAGCCTCCTGAGTGCTAGGATTATGGGCATATGCCCCCACACCTAATATATAGGGTATTAGGAATCAAATCCTGGGCCTTGTGCTAGCTAAGCAAATTCTTGAACTCCATCCTGCCTGGATAATTCTTACATGGTATTGGAGAATCAAACTCAGGGCCTTGTACATGCTAGGCAAGCACTCTAACCTCTGAACAATACCTCTAGCTCCTTCCAGAATTATATTTTGTGACTACAAGGAAATTATCTGAGTTGGACTAAACCTATCACAAAAGCCCTTCAATTAATTTATTATTATTATTATTATTATTATTATTAATTTTTTATTTTACAGTACCAGGGATTAAACCCAGAGCCTTTACACTGAGCTATATCCCCAGACCTACTTATTTTGAGACATGGTTTCACTAAGTTACTAAATTGCCTGGGCTAGGCCCAAATTTATGATCTTCCTACCTCAACCTCCCACAGTGCTGGGATTATGGCCTGTCCTGCCAGGCCTGCCTAGCCAAGTTTTTAAAGCCAAGTTTGCTCCAGAAGAGAAGTCAGAGAGATCCAAAGCACAGGAGTACTTAACACGGGCTCTGCTGAGGAGGGCCATGCACGAAGTCCAGAAGGTGGCCTCAAGGAGCTGAGAACAACCTTTGGCCAACAGCCAGCAAGGAAACAATAACCTCAGTCCTACAACCTTAAGGAAATGAATCCTGAAAGAGTCAGGGAGAAGATTTTTTTAAAGAGAGCAATTAATTATGATATATCACCTTTAATTAGGCACAGGGACCTCTTCTCTCCAACGTGTCACCCAGAAGCCACCCACTACCATCTTTGGCTCCCAGCCCATCATCATCTCTCTCTTCAGCAATGGTGGACCAGGTTCCTTTTCCCCAGGGAAGAGAAGCCCTTCGTTCGTTACCTTTGCCAATAGCGACAGGGTCAGACAGCCAGGTAGGTGGCAAGGCTGTTGCTGTTGGCCTCTGTCTTACTTACTCACTGCTTGGACACATTACCCAATATCCACAACTTAAGGGAAGAAAGGGTTATTTTAGCTCACAGTATCAGAAGGTCTCAGTTCACTCATGGGCGACTGGCAAGGCCAGGAAAGTGCTGGCAGCACACAGCACCATGATGGAAAGGATCAGGGGCCTCCCGAAGAATCTGAGGTAGGAGTTTTGATCCTTTCAGGCTACCCACCTGTGATCTGATCTACCCCATGCAGGTCCTCCCCCACACAGGTATCTACCCCTCCTGACCAGGCCCCGCCTCCCAGCAACAGGTGGGATTCATAACATCCAAATCCACGAGGCTTTGGGGGGACATTCTAGATCCAAACCATAACCTTCCAGCCTGGCCCCCAAAAGATTCCTGTCTCTCTCCTTATGCAAAATGCATTTAGTCCATCTTTAAGAGTTGCCAAAATCTTAACAGTTCTAGCTCTGCTAAAAGGTCCGAATCCAAAGTCTCTGTGAAACTCAAGGCAAACACTTAGTGTGAGCTCCTATGAGAATCAAAGAAAAGTTAAAACATACAATAGCATTGGGTAAACAGTCCCATTCCAAAAGGGAGGAACCTGATAGAAAGCCAATGGACCAAAATAAGATGGAAAGTCAGGAGGGCAAACGTTGCGTCCTGTAGCTCCATTAGATCCTGTAACTCTGTGGCTAGCACCCAGTGTAAGCTGGGGCAAGATGTGAGCTACCGAGGCCTTCAGTGACTCCACCCCTACGTCTCTCATCGTAACCACTGTGGCTTCTTTTGGGGCTGACTCTGCTCATAGCCTGTGGCCTTCCTCTATAGATGATCCATGTTCTTGGTGTCTCCAACTTTCTAGGGTCTTCACTGTCCTTTTGCCTTCACCTTCACAACTTCAGGCACTTTCCTTTCAGGGGCACACTGTTTGGCCTCCAAGGCCTGCCTCTGAAATCAGGGTGGAAGCCCCCAGACCCCACAACTCTTGCATTCAACGTGCCTGTGATGTCAGCATCACAGTGATGACACCAAGGTCTGCTGCTGGCTTGAGCAATAGGCTGGCCCCCTTGTGCCCAGCTGCAGGAGCTTCTGAGTCCCTGGATGGCTGAAATCTGGGGGCTGAACCCTGGCAAACACTTCCCTCTTTGTTCCTACAGGGTCCTGGGTTACTCTTCTTGAAGTCTTTTTCCTTTGTAATCTTGAATGGGTGAAGTGTAGAGTCCTGCTGCCTCCTGAGATGCCCTCAAAGCATCTTTCCTGTAGCCTGGATTCCAAGTACTTGGCTTCTGTTTGAAGCTGATCTCTTCAACAGTCACGCTCTCTTTTGCTCCAACTTTGCAGATACGTTCTTTTCGGCAAAACTGACAATGTCTTACATCATTTCCCTCTGCTATTTCTTCTTGCTTTTCATCATATAGATGGCTAAAAGCCCTAAGAGGAACTCCTGTGACAGCCTGAACATGGGGCTGCCTCGATAGTTCCTCTGCCAGATTAAGTAGGTGACCACTCTTGATCCCAGTTTTTAATTTAATTTAATTTTATTTTGTTGACACAGGGTCTCGATATGAAGCCCAGGCTGGCCTCGAACACAAAACAATCTTCCTGCCTCAGCCTCCTGAGTGCTGGTATTATACGCATGCACCATCACAGCCAGTTTAAGTGGTGCTGGGAATCAAACCCCGGGCCCTGTGCTTGCTAGGCAAGTGGGATGCTGAGCTATTCCTCCAACCCCCTTAATCTCAGTTTCAGGCAGTCTCAGGACAAAGGGGAAATACTAACACACTTTTTGCAAGAGCATAATACACATGGCTTCTAGACCCACGGCCAACAGAGACCTGCCTCCTCTCTGAAACCACTTGAGCTTGGCCTCTCTGATCTGTGCTTCTCTTGGCATTCTGGTGTTTGAGCTCTAACCAAGACCTCCCACCAAGCTCAGTTTACAGCATTCTAAAGCTGCTCCAGCCGGCATCTTCAAAACTTTCCCATTTCCTCCTGCAACCCAGTTCCAAAGACTTCCAAACCACATCACCACGTGAAGTCATAGCAATGGCTCCATTTCTCTGGGACCAATTTCTGTCTTTATTACTTACTCATTGCTGGACCCATTACCCAGCACCCACAATTTAAGGGAGGAAAGACTTATTTTAGCTCTCAATTTCAGAAGGTCCCAGACTGTGGGGACTGGCAGTGGCAAGGAGGTCTGGCAGAGTACAGGGGTTCACAGCATCACAAGAGGAAGAATAGGGCTCCCAGAGGAAACTGAGGTAAGAATTTCCCTCCAGGACACACACCTGTAATCTAACCTACCACACGCCTGTCCTCTACCGCACACCTGTGAACCACCCCTCTTGACCAGGCCCCACCTCCCAATGCCACATGAAATCCATAACACCCAAATACATGAGGCTTTTGGGGGGCACTACCAATTCAAACCACAACAGCATCTTTCACATAAACCAAGTCGGTAGAATCAGGATGTCTGTGCCTGTTGGTGACCACACTAATTCTTCCCAATTTAGTCACCACATCTAGGTTACCAGCTTAGTGAATCATGTAATCTTGCCAGTCTCCAAATCAACCTCGGTGGTGTCGTTAGCAAACAGTGTGACCTTCGTGGGTCATGAGATACACAATTCCTCTTGTGATCACAACCACTCTGCACACCTGGCACAACGTGTACCTTCAGGTTCTTCGGGTGTTTCGTGACTGTTACGTGACAGACAGCAAAGAGACCCTGGATGTCACAGGTGGGAGGGAAATATCTCAGCTTTCACCACTGGCAACATCCCTACAACTACCACAGCATGTCAGTTCAGACTCGGCTGTCAATGGTTTCTGTTTATGCGTATGTGCGTGTGTGCGTGTGTGTGTGTGTGTGTGTGTGTGTGTGTGTGTGTGTGTGCTTGTGGGGTTTTGCTTTGCTTTGGAGACAGGGTCTTGCTATATAGCTCAGGCCACCTTGAACACATGATCCTCCTCCTGTCTCAGCCTTCAGAGGGCAGGGATTGCAGGCTTGTACCATCACCACACCTGGGTTGACACCAATTTGTGTGTGTGTGTGTGTGTGTGTGTGTGTGTGTGTGTGTGTGTGTGTTACTAAAGATTAAATCTAGGTTTGGAACTTAAGACAAAAGACAAAGTGAAAGAGGGAGATAGGGTGGGGGAGGAGGGAGGGAGGGGTGGATAGGGGGAGGGACAAAAGGAGAGTAGGAAAGCCCTTGTCACCTTGACAAGATACGAATGTGTACAAAATGCCCAACCTCATTGTAAACCTTGAATTTTGCACATATACATATCAATAAAATGTGGGAAAAAAGATTAAATCTAGGGTGCTTGAACTAAGCTATATCCTCAGCCCTTTAAATTTTTCTTTTTAAAAAAATTTTGAAACGGTTTTATTCATTAATATATATATATATATATATATATATATACATATATATATATATATTGAGACAAGGTCTTACTCTGTAGCCTAGACTGGCCCTGAACTCACTATGGAGCCCAGGCTGGCCTTGGACTTGGCAATCTCCTGCCTCAGCCTCCCGAGTACTGGGACTATAGGCATGCACCACCAGCCTGGCTCATGTGGTGCTGGGGAATCGAACTTGGGTACTTAGTGCTTTACTTAGCACTTGCCCCAGCCCCTAGTTTTCATTTTGAGATGGGGTCTCTCTAAGTCACTAATCACCCCGGCCAGGCTGGAACTAGTGATCCTCCTGCCTCAGCCTCCTAGAATACTGAGATCATAGGTATATACCACTACATCTGGCTAAAGGCAACTTTTTGTATTTATTTATTTATCTTATTTATTGAGACAAGGTCTTGCTCTGCAATTCAGGCTGGTCCTGAACTCAATGTGTAGCCTAGGTTGGCCTTGAATTCATAGCAATCCTTCTGCCTCAGCCTCCTGAGTGCTGGGATTACAGCATGTGTCACCACGTCCAGCTTTATGTGGTGCTGGGGAATCAAACTCAGGGCCTTGAGCTTGCTAGGCAAGCACTTTAATCTCTGCCCTATTCCTCCAGCCCTGTTTCCTCCTTTACTGTTTACACATCACATTCTTCCCCTCCCACCCTTCACTGGCCCCACACCCCTTCCCTCTCCACAATGTCAATCTTCTTACTTTCCTCCGTGTCTCTTTCCCATTTTTTATGGTTTGGTTTCTCATGTTAGAGAAACCGTACCGTATTTAGCCTCCTGGGTCTGATTCATTTCACAAATCATAATGGTCTCAAGGTGCATCCATTTCCCTACAAATGACTTTAATGTGTCATCTTTATGGCAAAGTAGTATGTCACTGTGTATATATACCACATTCTCTGTATCCATTCATCAGTTGTTGGATATATTGGCTTCTTCCAAGATTCTGTTATTATAAGTTGTGCTGCTATAAACATGGATATGCATGTCATTACTATTGTATGCTGGCCTTAACTCTTTGGGGAAGATCCCCCGAAGATGTATAGCTGTGCCCCTTTCCTATTTTCATGTTTCTGAGCAATCTCCATACTGCTTACCATAGTGGCTATATCAGTTTACAGTCCCACAGCAGTGTAGGAAGGCTCCTTTCTCCCACAATCTCACCCACATTCATTGTTTTTGTGTTCTAAATACCAACCTTTCTTACTTGAGTTAAATGGAACCTCAGTGTTGTTTTGGTTTGTATTTCTCTGATGGCTAAAAATGCTGAAAATATTTTTATGTATTTATTGGCCATTTGGACTTCTTCTGAGATCTGTGTGTTCATTTCAGATGCCTATTTTTGATGGGACCTTTTATTTTGGAGGGTCTAATTATTTTTTCACTTCTTTGTATATTGAAAGGCAACTTTTGAAACTGGACATACTATCCATAATAATCTTTAAAATGCATCAAAGACTGGGGCTGGAGGAATGGTACAGTTGTTAAAGCACTTGCCTTGCAAGCACAAGGCCCTGAGTTCTATTCCCTGGCCCCACATAAAGCAGGGCACCTGTAATCCAAGCACTAGGGAGGCTGAAACAGGCAGATTATCCTGAATCCAGGACCAGCCTGGGCTACATCAGTGAGTTCAGGATCAGCCTGGGCTACAGAGCAAGACCCCGTCTCAAAAAAAGGAGAAAAAAAAATATAAAGAGGAGAAAAGGAAAAAAAAAAGCATCAAAGACCTACCAAGCTGTGCAGACAGGGGCTGGCCCGCAAACCCAGGATTGGGAGTGACTTTTACCACTGCTGGGGCTACCTGTCCGGACAGAGAGGTAGAACAGAGGCTGAATTGAGGCTCTGAGAGCCTTCAGGGGGTCAAGGAACAGAACTGAGCAGGAGAACTGGGAAATCCCCCAACTTTGGGCTTGGGAAACCCCATGGCTGGCCTTCAGAGTGAAGCAAATGGACCTTCATGAGTACTACACTCAGGCGTTGAATTATCCAGGTGGAGCAGAAAGTCTTGAACCTCCAAGTTAGATTAAGGTTATCCAGGTTGCCAGTGCACAGCAGAAACTAGCCATACTCCTCATTGAAGGAGGACGCCATCATTTTGTTGTTGTTTTTTCCTCTTCTTTTGAGACAAGGTCGCACTCTGTATGAGGTCATCATTGTATGATGTCTCAAATAATTCCAAAAGTTAATGGGCCAAACAAATGTCCAAGACAACCAGGCATACCACACGAGGGGACAAGACAGAGGGCCAGCTCCAATGACAGACATCAAGACAAGCCAGGAGAGCTCCAGGTACTGATGGATGTTGACAGGTACTCCGTAAAGCAAACATGCTTGGTATTTTTTGGCCTTGGTGTGGTTTGCATGTGGAGTGACCCCCAACAGCCTCATGCCTTTTGAACGCTGTAGATTACCTATGGATACTGCATGCTGTTGTGGAGGCCTGGCAGGAAGGGGAAAGTGCTCGGGACTGGAAGGTCTGTGCTGGTTCCGCCTTTCCTCCCTCGCTTGGCTTCCTGTCTGCAGCACTACGAAGAGCTCTCCAGCCGCACCCCACCACGTGTGCTACTACTGCCAGCCACTCATCTATGGACTGTGACCTACCGAAACTGTGAGCTAAAATAAATCCTCCCCTAAGTTGTGGATGTCGGCTACTCTGTCCCAGTAACAAAAAAGTAACCAGGATAGACCTCTTGCCTGTCCCCTCCTTTCCACTCACAACTTACACCCATGGGCAACCCTGAAAAGTCTGGGCTGCTCCTTCCTGTATCTTTCTGCCTTTGTTCCTGCCATTCCCTCAGTCTGGGGCTCCCCCAAATGGAAGCCCTCTGTGCCCCTTGCCTACGCCGGCCAGCCAGAGCCCTTACTTTTTTCTCCTCTTCTGTCATCCTCCCTGGGACCTTTTTTATTCTTCTCTCTCATAGTCTGACCTTTCTCTTCACTGGACCAAGAGCTCCCCAGGGATGACTCTGGAACACCACCTGCTAGTCTAACTTCAACTTCTTTCTGCTCCACAGTATGCCCACAGGAAAACAGCCAGGCTTGCTCGTGTCATGAGCGCCACTGTTGGTGTGAATCTCCAACTCCCAGTACTGGGATCAAATTCAGGGCCTTCATGCTGCACTACATCCCAATCTCCAGCTCATCTTTCTTTCTTTTTCCCTTATTTATCTATCTATCTATCTATCTATTTATTTATTTTGAGACAGGGTCTCGCTCTATAGCCCAGGCTAGTCCTGAACTCACTGTGTAGCCCAGGCTGGCCTGCACTCAGGACAATCTGCCTCCCTCAGCCTCCCAAGTGCTAGAATCACCGGCGTGGGCCACTACACCCAGCTTTCTGTGGTGCTGAGGCATCAAATTCAGGGCCTTGTGCTTGTAAGGCCAGCGCTTTAACCGCTGTGCCACTCCTCCAGCCCTCTTTTTCTTTCTCTTTTTGAGACAGGGTCTCACTTTATAACCCAGACTACTCCTAAACTCACTGTGTAGCTCAGGCTACCCTTGGACTTACAGCAATTCTCCTGCCTCAGCCTCCTGAGTACTGGGATTACAGGCATGCGCCACCACACCCGGCTTATGTGATGCTAGGGAATTGAACTCAGGACCTTCCATTTGTTAGGCAAGTGCCTTCACTGCTGTGCTATTCCTCCAGCCCCTCTTTCTTTTTCTCCTGACAGAATCTCACTAAGTTGCTAGATCACCCAAGATGAACTCAAAAATGTGATCCTCCTGCCTCAGCCTCCCAGAGTGCTGGGATTACAGGTATATATCACCATGCCTGGCTCTGCCACTGTCATCTTGAAGGCTGGGGGGTACCCTGGAGACACCCTACTTCTGTCTCAATCCTCCTCCTACAGGTGGGCACAAAGATTTATTACACCAGTGTCTCCACTTCCCAGGGTGCCTGAACACACCTGGGATCTCCATGCTTTCTCAGCAGCTGGGCCTCACCAATAGCCTACTGGACAGGTGAGACCCTGAGGCTCAGGGAGATGCATAGCCAGCATAGGGGTTCTTCAGCCCCACTGCACTATGGAATTACCTAGGGAATTCTAAAAATTAAACCTGACTGGCCGGGGTGGAGCCCCAGTGTCTGGGGTTTTAGAGCTCCCCTGGTGATTCCAAGAGCCACCAGACAAGCCCCAGGCCCCCCGCCAGGGTATGTGATGCCAAGTCTTCATGCCAAACCTTGAGATAGTCACTTTCCCTCTCTGCAAGAAGAATTCGGAGAGGTTCCTGGCCCCCAGCTCTCTGGAGTCCCACAGGCTGGAAGAAGACAGCCTTGCAAATCCATCTTGGCTTCTGAGGAATCAACCTCATCCCTCTCTGTCCTTCCCTGACTCCAGACACCAAAGCCCAGGGGACTGGGGTGACTCACATGCTTCCTGTTTTCTTGGAGATGGTGGCAGGGGATGGAAACAGCCTGGGCTGAGGTTCATGGCCTAAGAGAGGGGCTGGGGAGTGAAGGAGGCCAGAGCTGCGGGTGCCCTGAGAGCAGAGGGACAGGCTAAATAACACAGTGCAGTGCGGCCTGCCGTTGTCAGTGGAGACGAGGGTGGGTTAGCAAAGGATGTGGGGCCTGCTTTCCTTTCTTTTCTTCCTTTTTCTTTTCTTCCCTTTTCGTGGTACTTAGGACTGAACCCAGAGCTTTCACAGTGAGCTACATTCCCCCTCTCCCCCCCCCCCCCGCCCCCCGCATCCCCTCTAAGACTTTTTGTGAGACAAGGTCTGTATTGTTAAGTTGCCCAAGCTGGGTTAGAACTTGAAATCCTCCTGCCTCAGCCTCCCAGAGTGCCAGGATTAGAGGCCTGTGCTACCATGCCCAGCTGGCAACTGCCTTGGAAGAGGCAGTCTCCTCATTAGAAGTGAGTCACTCAGTAAGAAACACCCAAATTCATTGTAAATACTATGTATTACATTTGTATAATAAAAATAGTAGGAAAAAAAAAAAGTGAGTCACTCAGCCCAGCCCACATCCAATGAGAAGTTACACAGGGAGTGAGCGCCGGGCACTGGGGACACTGAGGGCACCTCGGAGGCCACCAGGGCTATGATACACAAGAGCAGGATCTTGCTATGTGAGGGCAGCGGGAGGTACAACTGCACACACAAGGTGATCACATCTAAGAATGAAATAGGGATTGGGCGTGATGGCCCATGGCTGTAGTCTCAGCAGCGTTGGAGGCTGATGCAGGATTCCAAGCCTACTCTGGCAATTCAACAACTCTTACTAGCTACTTTCCCGTCGCTATGACAAAATACTCTACACCTGCAACTTACAGGAGGAAAGGGCAATTTTGGTTCATGGACTCGATGGGTTCAGTCAATGGCTGGCCAGCTCAGGCTTAGAGCACTTCCTCATGTGGCCCAGAGACCACGGTAGCTTTCCTCTTCTGGGTGGCATGGTGGGGCCCTCGCCCATGACCTCCCCTGGCCTGCTGGGCTCTAATATTAGCTGCAACGTGTCCAGGACACCTCCTTCTGCCCCACACATGTCCATGGCGCACTCTTGCACAAGGTCTTACTGCTCACTGGTCAAGAGAGCCAGCTTTAGAGACAAAGAACCAACACAGGGAGGGTAGACACACCTTCTGGGGCTCTGAGATTCAGGTTCCCAGTTATTATTTCAAAAAACTTGGGCATTCATCAGTGGCCTGCCATGGCCACTCTTCCCCAGAATGGTGTCACGGATGCCATTCCTTGAGACTCAGGCTCCTGTCCTCGAGGACATCTCTCTCACCACAGGAGGTGCTTGCACAGCTCTAAGACCTCTCAGCCAGGACCTGGTTCCCACCCTGCCCAGCTCTTTGCCTAGGAATGGCCCATTAAGCCTGCTGTCACACCGTCCCTGCAGAGAAGAAGGCATAAAACCCCTTGATTTCGGTTCACTTAGGCCTTCATTTCCTACATAGTATTATCCTAGGAAAAGCCACAAGGGTTCCAAGGTGAATAAAAGCAGACAAGAAGGCTGGGGGCGTAGCTCAGGAGTTAAAACGCTTTCCCAGCATGTGCAAGGGCCTGGCTTTGATTCCCCAGCAGTACATAAACTGGAAGTGGTGGCATACTTCTGTAATCCCAGAAATTGGGAGGCTGAGGCAAGAAGATTGCTGTGAATTCAAGGCCAGCCTTGGCTATATACTGAGTTTAGGACTACCTTGGACTATAGAGCAAGACCCTGTCTCAAAAAAATATTAATAAATGTAAAAGAAGACAAGAGCTGGATGTTGGGATGTAGGCCTGAAATCCCAGTACTCAAAAGGCTGAGGCAGGAGAATCACTGTAAGTTCAAAACCAGCCTGGGATACTGTGAGCTCAGGATGAGCCTGAGCTAGTGACAGCTTGCCTAAAAAAAAAGGGCGGGGGGTGGAGGAATGGCACAGTGGTTAAAGCACTTGCCTATCAAGCACAAGGCCCTGAGTTCAATTCCCCAGCACCACATAAACCAGGTGTGGTAGCACACATCTGTAATCCTAGCACTCAGGAGGCTGAGACAGGAGGATTGCTGTGAGCCCAAGGCCAGCCTGGGCTACACAGTGAGTTTAGAAGAAGCCTGGGCTACAGAGGCCCTGTCTCAAAAAATAATAATAATAATAATTCCAGGTCCAATAATGTAAGCTTGTAATCCTAGCACTCTGGAAGGCTGAGGCAGGAGGACCACAAATTCAAGTCCAGCCTGGGTCACTTAATGACTTAGCAAGATCCTGTCTCAAAAATCTTAAAATATAGGCTGAGGATGTAGCTCAGGGCAAAGACCCTCTGGGCTCAATCCCCCGACTATATATATATATATATATATATATATATATATATATATATATATATAAAGGCAGACAAGAGCAGAATCTGGTGAGGTGACAAGCAGCTATCAAATAGCTCCTAAACAGAAATAAAACGGGAGCCCAGAGAACAGACGCCAGAGGAAGACTGAGAAGCTGAGAAAACTCTTTGGTACTAGAGAAGGATCCGAGGGCTTTACTAACCCCAGGCAAGTGTCCTACCACTGAAGCCCATCCCAGCCCTTTGTACTGATTTATTTATTTTTATCGAGACAAGATTTCACTAAGTTAAGTTGCCCAAGTTGGCCAGAAGTTGTAATCCTCCTGCCTCCGCCTCCTGAGTAGCTGGGATTCAGCACAGACTTCTCTTTGTTAAGCCCTCCCCCTCCCCATCCCATATCTTCCTTCCCACCCTTCACAAAGCCTTGGCTGGGGCCTTTGGCAACTGGCCTGGGGACTCCCCATTATGGGGAAATGGGACAGGGTGGGGTGGGGGTGGAAGAGAAAATACCAGAAATCACTAGCAGATGAGCTCAGTGCTGGCCTGTTCCAGACTGTCATTGTCATCATCAGGATCACTATCATCACAGGCGCCAGCCTCCAAACAAGGAAGCTACCCCCCCACCCCCCACCCCCATCCCAGACCTAACCCTGCAGGGATTCTGGGCAGCCAGGCTGCTGAGCTGGGATCTTTCTGCTTGGAATTGATGGTTCTACTGCCAGTGTTAGCATCTGGACCAGGACAGAATTCCTTGTGTATGTGTGTGTATGTGCGCACGCACGTGCATGTGTATGCGTGTGTGGGCACATGCACAGTATTCACACAGGTCTCTCCCATGTGGGTAGGGTGTCAACTCATTTCAGATTTACTGGAACAGCCACAGTATCACATATTTGAACCACAACACTGTTTTGGTACAAAAGCAGGATCTGAGAAACTGTGTGGAAAATTGTATACATACTTCAGTAGGTTTTTGTTTTTGTTTTTGTTTTGGTGACAGGATCTTGCCCAGTAGTCCAGGCTGGTCCTGAATTCACTATGTAGCCCACGCTAGCCTCGAATTTATAGCAATCCTCCTGCCTCAGCCTCCTGGGATTGCAGATGTATGCCACCACACCTGCTTTATGTGGTGCTGGGGAATTAAACCCAGGGTCTTCTTGTGCTTGGCAGGCAAGCGCTCTAACTGCTGTGCTACGTCCCCAGCCCACTTCAGCAGGGTTTTAAAACAACAGATGAGCCAGACCTGGTGGTACAGACCTTAATCCTAGCACTCTGGGAAGCTGAGGCAGGAGGATGGCAAGTTCAAGCCCTGCTTAGGTAACTTAGTGAGACCCTGCCTCTGTCTCAAAGTCGAAACCAAAAACTAGGCTGGGAGGCAGCCTAGTGTGAAGGCTCTGGGTTCTATCCATAGCCCCAAACACAGAAAGAAGAAAGAAGAAAAGGAGGAGGAGGAAGAATAAAAGAACAGATCACATCCTAGAGAAGGGAGAGTCAGGCGACACGCAGAGATGCACAGCTCTGGTCCTGGCGCAGGCTGGGAACAGGCCACTGATCTTGGAATTTCCAAGCAGCCAGAGCTACAAGGGAAACAGGATCACAGGGATTCCTGGTCTTGAGACCTCTGGGAATTTCCCCCGAAAGTCCTTAGAAAGGACATGTGGTGTGACAGCAGGCCCGAGGGGACCGAGCTCAAGGTCCACAACTCAACAGTGGTCTGGCTGGCTGCACAGGGACTGCACTTGTCCAAACTCACCGAACATGCACTTAAGATGTGTGCGCTTCCTTGTTAAGAAAATCCTGACTCAGAAGGAAAAAATAAACACATACCGCTAGCGGTCTGCCTGCCCGAGTGTTCAGGGGTGAGGGAAGTGATGATTGTAGCCGACTCTGAAAAGCATCCAAACAGAAGAATCGCTGAGTGGAAAGCGGCCAGGGGTTTGACTGACGTGCTACAAGCAGACTGTAGTGAAATGCAGACATCTGGTGGTGGACGGGCCGTGTAGACTCTACAACTTCCTGTGTGTTTGAATTTTGCCATGCTATACACCCAGGCCCTGAGACTGGTTTTTGTTTGTTCACTCGTTTTCAATTCTGGGGATTGAACCCAGGGCCTGTTGCATTGAGCTCCATCCCCAGCCCATTTTGTATTTTCAATTTTTGAGTCGGGGTCTCTAAGTCGCTAAGTTGCTGGTCCAATCCTCCTGCTTCAGCCTCCCAGAGTGCTGGGATTACGGGCCTGCACCATCTCGTCTATCTCTGGGCATTTTTTAATAGTGAAAAAATCATGGACCTGAGATAAGAAGTGGACTTTGACAGCCTCTTCCACCCTCCCCAGGACATACCAAGCCGTGAGTTCTGTACCCAGAGCCAGGGCTGGCAGCAGCCGGATAATGGCATGTGTTTGTTGGTTTTCCTCCAGGGATCCTGGCTCATAACCCCACCCACTGGCTCCACCCGCAGGCCACAGAATCTAGGACCTCCCTGCTCCAGGCTTCTCACCTTCCCACCTTTCTGGCTTGGAGCTCACCAGCAACTCTTTGACCTTGCCTTGCCTGATAGCCGGTCTAGGGACCCTCCTTTCTCTAAAGGGTCCTGCCCCAGCCTTGAAGAGGGAATGGCCGGGGATGAAACCCAACAGACAGGCCCGGCAGGCTTCCCCAAGCAGCCTGGCAGCGCAGACTACACCCTTTTGTCCAGTCACCTTTCAACAGGAAGGTCCATGTTTCAGCCACACCCACACAACACAGTCTCCAGGAAAACTCCAAAGGGCTGGGCCCTGGAAAGGAGCACCCACATCCCCAAGACCCCACCCTGGGCATCCCTTTACCTGCACCTGTATTAGGGTCTCAGATAAAACAAAACAGAAGATACAGGAAGTGGAGAAGAGGACGGGACGGACAAAGGGGGAAGAGGGAGGGGTTGTAATGATGCTGCGACATATGAGTGCACAAAATCCTCAAGCTCAGTGTAACTACTGTACACTGTGGGAGGAGACAGTGGGGTTGTAGGCAGCAAGGGACAGAGTCCCCCAGAAATGGAGAATCTACTGGAAAACAGGATCAGAGAAGGGACAATCTGCAGTTGACCATTCCCAGTACTTTGTTAATGGGTAAACATTAAGCAGTTACAAACGAACAGAATGAAAGATCTTAGGGAGAAGTACTTAAGGGTGAAGCACCTAGCAACCAGCCCTAGCAACCACGCGTAGCATAGGACAGCCCCTTACCTGGCTCAACTATAAAAACCCCTAGCCAGTGAGCCACGTTTCTGGGCCCCCTTCTGACTAGCAGTAGCTGTACCCCCCTTCATCCCCCTTCCGTAATTTTGCAATAAAGTGTTCTCTTCACAACCTGCCTCTCGTCTTCTTCCACGACACGAACTAGGCACAGAGGCTCAGTGGAATTGGGGCCTGGCGCTGCAACGACTAACATCACATACATATCCCACCAAAAACGAGGAAAAGAAAATCAGAATAGGAAATGGATGTAAGTATAGGTCAAACCAAGAGTCAGAGCCTGCGCGCAGGTATGCGAGGGGGCACACACACACACACACACACACACACACACACACACACACACACACGGTGAAGGCTGAAGCTGCCTCTCAGCAGCTTAGCGGGGCCGAGAAGACTCAGTGTAGACACCTGGACTATGGGAGGCTCCACCCAATCTTTTAAGGATAATAACTGGATTATTTAAGGAACCTATGACACAGTTGTACGGCAACTGTGTGTAGGCACCTGGGACAGGATGAACAGACGGGCAGACACATGGACACCTGACGTGGCAGTGCAGGGGGAAGGGGGTCAAGGAAGGCTTCCTGGAAATGGTGCTGCCTGTGAAAGACTTGAAACAGGAAAGTTTACCCAACAACAAGGGGTTCGGCTCAGTGGAGGCAGGGAGGCTGGAGTCCACCCGGTGAGAGGGGGTGCGAGCGAGCTCTGGCAGCCTGTGTCCCAGGCAGCACCCCTGGGGGGGAGGAGCGAGTGAAGTAACAGGTGAGGGGGCTAAAGCAGGAAACAGAACCTGATCTGCTTCGGCAACTTTTCAGTAGCAGCACAGAAGAGTGGACAAACGGGACACCAGTCTCCCCCATTCCAGAAGCCAGGGACTAAGGTGCACTAAAGGTCGTGTCCCTTGGGTGGAAGCCCAAGAAACCTGGGCCCCCTTGCTGGCCCTCCACCCTTGTGTGTGTGGGGGGGTGGTCAGCTGGCTGCACAGGGCCCAGGGCCAAGCCCAGGCTGGCTGCTGACTCAGGCCCCGCAAGCCAGCTCAGCACTCCTGCCCCCAGCCCGCCCCCCGTGGGGCTATTGAAATTCTTTGTAGGGGGTCAGGCCACTGCCACACCCCCAACCAGAGACTTCGCTGCTGTGGGCCCCATTCTCATGGACACAGAGAGAGCCTGGGTGGCCAGCAGTGCTCTGGGGGACCAAGGACAAGCTCAGGTAAGTCAGTGTCAGACTGTGGATCCCAGTGAAACTGGTCCTTCTGACCACAGAGTGGGTGGCCCCCAGCAGGGGAGGTGTCCTGCGTACCTGCCCGAGGGCACAGGTGGAGGGCTGCAGGGACTCTGGGCTGTGCTGCCTCTTCCAGAAACCCGGATCCTCCCTGATGCCAAGATGGTGTCTCCATCTGGGTCGGGGGCTGACTGAGCCTGCCTGGTGTGGTCGTACAGGCTTGTCATCCCTGAACTCTTGGAAGGCTGGGGGAGGATCAACCTGGGCAACTTGGCTTACCTGTTTCAAATTAAAACAAACAAACAAAAAGCAGTGGCCCCTTGTGAGGAATGGGTTATGCCTCCATGAGAAAGGGAGCTGGGCTTGGGAGAAGGGCTGCAGGGCTGCTTTGGAGCCTTGCCCATCACAGAGGGAGAATCCCAAGCCCCGCCTTGGCTCCAGCCTGTGTGCAGCCTGGACTAGTGTCCAGAGCTCAGCTCAGAACTCTGCAGTGGGCCCAGAGCATGCCCTCCTCCTCCAGGCCCCCTTTCTCCTGGCGTTCACCCCCAGCAGGGATCTGGCCCCATTCTGGCAGCATGGGCTTGCACAAGCATTTTTTTCCAGGTATGGAGGAGGGCCAGGTACCATGAAGCCATTGCAGGTTGTCACCCTTTGGTGGGCACTACTGCTGGTGTCCAGGCTGGCAGCTGCCAGGAAGGGGGGTCTGGAAGAGGCCTCCTTCTACTATGGAACATTCCCACCTGGTATGTCTGCTCCTCTGCTGGCCTGTCCTCCAACAGTCTGTCTGTCCATCTATCTGTCTCTGTTGGCCTGCCCACCCTGGCTGACTTGATGAGTTTGGTGGGCTAGCTCTTGACTAGCAGGATGAAAAATATTCCTCTGCATGATCGTTTTAACTTTTTTTTTTTTTTTTTTTTTTTTTGAGACAGGGTCTTGCTCCGCAGCCCAGGCTGCTTCTGAACTCACCCCAAGGCTGCCCTTGGGGACTCAATCCTCCTTCTGCCTCAGCCTCCCAAGTGCTGGGATTACAGGCGTTCGCCATCACACCCAGTTTACGTGGTGCTGGGGAATCAATTCAGGCTGTGTGCTTGGTAGGCAAGCACTTTAACCATTCCTTCATCCTGTTTTAAAAATTTTAAAAACCCAGGTTCAGTGGTACATGTCTGGAATCTGAGCTACTCGGGAGGCTGAGGCAGGATGATCACAAGTCTGAGGCCAGTCTGGACAGCTTACTTAGCAAGACCTCATCCCAAAATAAAATAAAAAAGGGCTGGGGTTGTAGGTCTGTGGTAGAATACTGGTATAGCATTTCTGAGGTCCTAGATTCAATGCTGATACCTCAAAAGTTCCTAACAGATTTTTAAGTCACTAGAATCTACACTGATAAATACTAATAAAAGCTAAAATTGTACAAAAAGTGTTTTGGGCTAAAAGAATGGCACAGCAGTTTGAGCACTAACCTATCAAGTACAAGACCCTGTGTTTGACTACCCAGCACATTAACTGAGGGTGGCAGCAACATGCCTATAATCCCAGTACTGGGAGGCTAATGCAGGAGAATTGACATGTGCAGCCTGGGCAACACAGTGATCAGCCTGACCTACAGAACGAGATGCTATCTGAAATAAAACTTTAAAATAAAATGTATTAATTATTACACCTTCCCCACATGCTTCTACTCCCAGGGAGGCAGTGGGGAAGGCCTGCAATGAAGCCAGCAGGCAGTCTACAAGGCCCAGATCTGGGCGAGGACAGGGGTGGCCCGGGACCAGCATGCTATCTAAACCTGCAGGCTTCTCCTGGGGCGTGGGGAGCTCTGCCTATCAGACAGAGGGCGCCTGGGACCAGGACGGGAAAGGGCCCAGCATCTGGGATGCCTTCACACACAGCAGGAAGGGGCAGGTCCTGGGGGATGAGACGGCCGACTCAGCCTGTGATGGCTACTACAAAATCCAGGTGAGCAAGTGCTTGTGTACACGTGTGTGCATGCACTTGTGTTCACGTGTATGTACCTCCCTGAGAAGTGAGGCAGAACTTCCAGGGGGCAGTGTCACCACAGCACTCTGCCCCATGTCCCAGTCCCCAGTGTGGTCACAGGGGGCAGCGTGTGGCAGCTGGGTGGGACACCTGGATCCAGAGGAAGGGCAGCAGGGCCTTGACAGAACCGGTGCCCCCAGGCCCACAGGCCGCAGCGGCCTGTCTCTGACGGGCCCGTGGAGGGCATGGGACTCACTTCTTGGATTTGCTACTGGGAGGACCCATCACCCGAGTTTAAGAGAAACACGTGATAGCTCTCTCAAAGTGCTCATGTCCCTGCATTTTATGACACTTAGCACAGGGAGTATTGCCCTCTCTCACCATGGATAACTAGATAGGAGCTCTGATTCCCCTGCACCCCTCATTCCTTTCCCGGGACCCCAGGTGACACAGCCCAACCTCCCTTCCTACTGTACAGGAGGACATCCTTCTGCTGAGGGAGCTTCAGGTCAGCCACTACCAGTTTTCCCTGTCGTGGCCCCGGCTCCTGCCCACAGGTGTGCGAGGTGAGCTACACCAGTCTTTCATGACATACCAGTGTCCAGGGGAGGGTGGCCGGTCAGGAAGCATGGCTGCCCCTGGCAGCAGGCACTCCTGCAGGTTTTCAGATAACTGGGGGCCCAGGTGGGTCTAAAGCACCCCTCGGAGTTCTGCCTGGTGTTAGAGGCCTGTGTCCCAGCACTTTGGGAGGCTGAGGCAGGAGGGTTACAAGTTAAAGCCCAGCCTGGGCAACTTAGTGATGTAGTGAGATTCTATCTCAAAACCAAAAATAAAAAAGGACTGGGGATGGAGCTCAGTGAGAAGACCTTGAACTGAATTGTCAGTAGTCCAATACATACATACTAAATTAATAAATAGGGCGGGGGGCAGAGAGAAAACACACCCCTTAAAGGCTCAGGCTGCTGGCAGCCGAGGGACCTTTCCACCCAAGCACCCCAGCCCTGGAATGCTGCCCTTAGGATGGGGAACCTGCCATCCTTTCTCACAGTCTTCTTTTGACTATCACCACAGCTGAGCAGGTAAACGAGAAGGGAATCATATTCTACAGCAACTTCATCGATGCCCTTCTGAAGAGCAACATCACCCCGATCGTGACCCTGCACCACTGGGACCTGCCACAGGTGAGACCGCGCAGGTGCAGAGGGCGTTCAGCTCAGCAGGTGCAAACACTGGGCACGACCAGGCGGCTTTGCCCAGGATCAGGCTGTTCCCTGCGCACATTTCTTAAATATCCAATCTGCCAAGTGGCTTCTTCTCAGCAGGAGAATATCAAACTTCCTTTGCCCCCCACCACCTTGTTTGTATGTTACTCCATTCAAAAATAATTTTAGAACAAAATGGTTTTAATCAATTGAGTCACCCTCACCCAAACTTTTTTTTCCCCACTTTTTTCCTTTTGTTCTTTTACATGGCTCAACCTATTAATTCCACTTCTGTTCTCTCCCACTCCCTGCTGAGGAGCGAAGAGGCCTTTGCGTGTGCTGAGCCGGAGCTCAACACACCCAGTTCTCTTCGTTGGCAGGTTTTGCTAACTTGCTCGGGATGAGCTAGAACTTGTGATCCTCCTGCCTCAGCCTCCTGAGTGGCTGGCACTACAGGGGTGTACCATCACACCCAGCATTACTATTCTTTTTATTTTGACGCTAAACACGTGCTCTGCATGGCTCAGCTACAGCCACTCCCCTGCCAACAAGGCTCCGCTCCCACCCTGTTCTCCAAACACGTTTCTCCACCACACTCAGCCAGTGGCTCCAGATCTTCCTGGGGGGAGGGTTCTCTGCTTCTCTCTCTTGGCAGCTGCTTCAGGTCAGGTTCGGCGGGTGGCAGAACGTGAGCATGGCCAGCTACTTCAGGGACTACGCTGACCTGTGCTTCGAGGCTTTTGGGGACCGGGTGAAGCACTGGATCACGTTCAGCGATCCCGGGGTAAGCAGGCCCTCTCCTGGCGGGAGAGCTGGAGCGCTCCCTGCCACTCCTCCAGCTCCCGCTTCCCCATTACTGTCCCTGTAGGCGATGGCAGAACAAGGCTATGAGACAGGGCGGCATGCACCAGGCCTGCGGCTGCACGGCACTGGCCTGTACAAAGCAGCGCATCACATCATCAAGGTGAGGGGCCCTCCTGGGCAAGGGTGGCTCCCAGGAAGGGTGGCCTCCAGGGCCTCCACCTGCCCCAGGCTCAGCCTCTGCCTGGGGCTTCCACATCATGGAGCTTCTCAGCACCCCATCCCGTGAGGGTCACGGAGTGGGTGTCCTGTCATCCACTCCTGCTGTGGCTGAGACCTTACAGAGCTTCTCATTTTGCCAAGGGAGGGAGCACACACCCACAGACATTTGATCTTTGGATCAAACTCTGTGAGGAGTGATGGGAGGGAGAGTGTGACAGTGATCTCAGGGCTAAAATTGTCTGTGAAGGTTTTGAAGGACTGAGGTAAGAAGGGTTGGGAGGGGACCATTGGATGGCAGCTAGCTCAGAGGGCCTACAGTGTCTGATGGAAGAACGTTTGAAAACATCAAATGAAGAGTGTGGTGGGGCCCAGCTGTAATCCCAGCGCTAGGCGGCATCTCTCTCTCTCTCTCTCTCTCTCTCTCTCTCTCACACACACACACACACACACTTTTTTGTCACTGTTGCTATACAGGAGATTGAGCCCAGGGCCTTCACAGTGAGCTACATCCCCAGCCCATTTTTATTATGATTTTTAAAAAAATGCTGACATGAGGTCTCACAGGAAGTTTGGGCCTTCCTGCCTCAGTTTCCCAGAGTGCTGGGATTATAGACCTGCACCACCAGCCCAGCAGCGTGCATATTTTTGAGTCTGTCATGACTTCTACAAGGCATTTTCCTAATTTAAGGGGCACCTGCTTTGTTGCCACAGGCTAAGAGGAACAAGGAAAGAAACTTCAGTGAAAATCTTAGAAACAATAAATAACCCTAAGTGGGTTATGCCAAGCCCAGACCAAGTTACTTCTGCAGTAGGAAGAAAATAAGCACCTCTGGCATCCAGAGGGAGGTGGGCTGAGGACTGATGACAGGACACTCTAAATGGGATCTGTAGAGTTAGGAAGGCGAGAAGGGCTACCTCAGATTGAAAGAGGGGAGGGAACAGACAAGCCTGCAATGAACTCCTACCCCCTTTTCAGGCCCACGCACAAGCCTGGCATTCTTACAACACCACGTGGCGCAGCAAGCAGCGAGGTAAGAGCGGGATCCCACACACACCCTGATGGCCGCCCGCCCAGGAGCCACATGGTGCCTCCATCTTCCTCTTCTCTCCTGCTAAGGTGTGGTGGGGATTTCACTGAACTGCGCCTGGGGGGAGCCTGTGGACATTGGTAACCCTAAGGACATCGAGGCTGCTGAGAGATACCTACAGTTCTGCCTGGGATGGTTTGCCAATCCCATTTATGCTGGTGATTACCCTCAGGTCATGAAGGATCGTATTGGTGAGCCAAGTCACATTTTTATATTTTTATTAAATATACTTTTTTTTGGAGACAGGTTCTTGCTATATAGTCCAGGCTGGTCCTGAACTCATGGCAATCTGGTCTCAGTCTCCTGAATGCTGGGATTATAGGAGTGAGCCTCCATGCCCAGCCTCAACTTACTTTAACTGACATAAAAATTTTACATATCTTCTGGGTATCATGTGATGTTTTAAACACATGTATAATTGTATAATGGGCAAACTGGGGTAAATATACCTATTTCCTCAAACATTCATTATCTCTAGGGATGTAGCTCAGTCGTAGAGCATTTGTTTAGCATAGGCAAAGCTCTAGGTTCAATCCCCAGTACTGCCAAAACAAACAAAAAAAATTCTTAACCTATCATTTCTGGCTCTGCGCAGGTGGAGGGGGTGGAGCGGGAAGGCCAGAAGGGGCTGGGAATGGGCGGGCAGCCTGCCTGGAGCTGCAGTGCTGGGCAGTAATAAACACACAAATAAGAGAACTGGTCCCTTATGGTGAAAATTTTCAACTTCTTCCAATTTTTTGAAAAGCACACTGTTGTTACTGATAGTCACTTCACATGCAACATACCACCACGACATGTGGCTTCTCCCTAGCTGACCTCAGACCTCCTGATCAGGTTCCCAGCCCTCCCACCCTCTCCACTGCCCCAGGCCACCCCCACCATTCTTTTTTTTTTTTTTTTTTTTTGAGACAGGGTCTTGCTCCACAGCCCAGGCTGGCCTGAATTCACTATGGAGCCCAGGCTGGCCTTTGAGTGCTGTGATTACAGGCGTGCACCACCACGCCCAGCTTAGGTGGTGTTGGGGAATCGAACTCAGGTACTTGACTTAGCGCTTGCTGAAGCGCTTTTAACCGCTGAACCATTCCTCCAGCCCCCACCACACTTCTATGAGATCAACGTTTTAATACTCCACAAATGAGGTTTCAGAAAACACGTGTCTTTGTGCATGGCGTGTTTCATGTAACGGCCCCAGGTGCATCCATGTGGCCCCACTGAGTTATGCCTGCAAAGCCCAGGTGCCACAGCCCCAGTCACTGCCACGGGAAATGAGCCCAAGGCAGAGGAGGGACAAGCACCAGAGCGTGCGGGGAGGCAAGTACTTGCTGCCCTTCTGAGGCTGCATTCACTTTTACTGTCAATAGCGTGTTTGATGCACAAAACTTAACGATTTAGGGAAGCCTAATTGATCTGGTTTTTTGTTGTTGTTTTAGGGTTTTTTTTTTTCTTTTTTGAGATAGGGTCTAGCTTTGTAATCCAGGCTGGCCTGAACCCAATCTGTGGGCCAGGCTAGCTCATGTTTTCTTTCAGTCATATAGTATTAGGTTGTATGTTTAGGTCTTTGCTCCACTTTCAGTTACTTCTTGTATATGATCCAACTTCTGTAAAGCACCAACTCTACCCTTGGGCACATGGACACCCACCTGATATTCCCAGCACCACTTGTTGGAGAATCTGTCCCTTCTCGATGAACAGTCTTTGCGGTCTTGTTTAAAATTATCTGGACACACAGGTGAGGGCTTACTTCTGAACTCTAGATTCCTCTCCATTGCTCCATGTGTTGGTCACTACAATGTGTTGGTCACTGTAGCTTTTTTTTTTTTTGAGACAGTGTCTCACTCTATAGTCCAGGCTGGCCTTGAACTCACCGCAGTCCTCCCTCAGCCTCCCAAGTGCTAGGACTTCAGGCGTGCGCCACCACGCATAGCTTTACATGGTGTTAGGGAATCGGACTTGGGTACTCAGCACTTGCTACGCAAGCACTTTAACCACCGAGCCATTTTTCCAGCACCCACTATAGCTTAGAAATCAACAATTTTAAGTCTTCCAGATCTGTTCTTTGAAATCATTTTGGCTATTCAGCATCTCCTTGAGAGTTTCCTTATGAATTTTGTTTATTTTCTTGAGAAAAGGTCTCATTCTGCAGCTTAGGCTGGTTCTGAACTCACTATGGAGCCCAGGCTGGCCCTGGTTTCATGGTCTCTTGCCTTAGCCTCCCAAGTGCTGGGATTACAGGTGTGCGCCACCACGCCCGGCTTATGTGGTGTTGGGGAACTGAACTTAGTGCTTTAACCACTGAGCCATTCCTCCAGCCCTCCTTATGCATTTTAGAGGTGTTTTTTTTAATTTATAAAAACCTATTAAAAAACCATTAGAACTGTAATTGGGATTGCATTAGTTCTTTTTTGTGCATGTGTGGTCCTGGGGTCGAGCCCAGGGGCTTCAGACTGAGCTGCATTAGTTGGCACAAAACACTTGCTTAGCAAGTGCAAGGCCTGGGTTAGAATCTCCAGCACCACACTGGCTGGACACAGTAGTGCACACCTATAATCTCAGCTCTGAGAAAGCAGGAAGATTGTTGTGAGTTCAAGGCCAGCCTGGGTGCAAAGTGGACCCAGGACCAGAATTAAACTATTAACTCTCATAGGGTGGTTTTTTGGAGCTTCTTTATGGTGAAGTCTTAATAAATTTTCTACATATAAGCATATTATCTGCAAACAACCATACTTCTTCCTTTCCAATTTAGATGTTCTTTATTCCTTTTCTTGTCTTCTACAAATTCTATCATTGTCAAAAAGAAGTGGTAGAACTGGGTATTTTTGCCTTGGTTTTTTTTTTTTGTTTGTTTGTTTTTGTTTTTGAGATAGGGTCTTGCTCTGTAGTCCAGGCTAGTCCTGAACTCACTATGGAGCCCAGGCTGGCCTTGGACTCACAGCAGTCCTCCTGACTCAGCCTCCGTGAGTGCTGGGATTACAGGGGTACACCACCATGCCTGGCTTAGGTGGTGCTGGGGAACTGAACTCAGGTACTTAGCGCTTAACATACCGCTAAGCCATTCCTCCAGCCCCTTTGCCTTGTTTCTTATCTGTTTTTAAAAACAAGGAAAATCTTCCTAGAAAATGGCTTCTACCCCCAGCTGATTTCTTTCCCTGCCTCAAAAACTAGACTGTCACATGTCAAGATGGTGTTCAAGAGTGAGTGACTAGGAGCCTGCAGGATGAGAAGGACTCCATAAGGGTGTGGCCCTTTGCAAGAGGTGAGGAAGAGGGCAAGGAACGGGGCAGGCAGGGGTGCTGAGCAGGCCCACAGAAGACAGGCATGGGAGCCCGATCTACTGCCCGTGTGAGGACCCTGTCCAATGACTGAGGACAAGACAACAAAGAATGAGGCTACAGTCCACATGATGTAGCTAGTTTAGAAGGCTGACCAAGAGAACTGTCAAAATTTTGAAAAGCACCACTATCAGACCTGGAACAGACGGCAGCAGTTTCTATGTCTAATTCTGGGAAGAAATTAGACAAAATCTTAAAATCTATTGAAAATAACCTTTTTAGAGGCTGAGTGAATGACACAGCAGTTAAAACACTTGCCTAGCAAGCGCAAAGCCCTAGGTTCGATTCCCCAGCACCATATAAAGTTGCGTGTGGTGGCGCACAGCTGTAATCCCAGCACTCAGGAGGCTGAGGCAGGCGGATTGTCCTGAGTTGAAGACCAGCTTAGGCTACACCCGTGAGTTCAGGACCAGCTTGGGCTGCAGAGTAAGACCCTATCTCAAAAAACAAAACCACTTTTTAAAACATACTATATTAATTAATCTAAACCAAGAGCTTCTTTGGAAATGATTTTGGTCATATTTTAGATTAACTCAAAATACTGTTTTTCTTTATTCATTTACTTAAAACATTTATTTGCATAGATAATATGGGCATGCTACAAATGTCTTAAAGTATACAAAAGTATGAAATGAGAGTGGGTGTCCCTTCCATCCTGCTGGATTCCACCCTCCCAGCAGGAGACACACTGGGGGTGGGGGGGGACACCCTGTCTCTGTGCTCATGGATGGCCTACTCAGTACACCCAACACTCTGCATCTTTTCTCACTACAAATGTACCTCAGCAATCTTTCCATGTTGCGTGTGTTCTGATGGCTAGTGTCATATGGACAGACATCCTATCTCTTCGTTATTTTTCTTCTGTGGTGCTGGGGAAGGAACCAAGGGCCTCACACATGCCAGGCAAAGCTCCCCTTCTGAGCTGCCTCCCTCCCTACCCTTCCATACTTTCCTACTGACTTTGAGGTTATGCCCAATTTTTTGCAGATCACTCTACAATGATGATCCTGTATGTACACCCATTTACATGAGCAAACTACAGGATAAAGAGCCTTGGGGGGCTGGGTCATGGCTCAGTGGCTACAGCGTGCTTACCAAACAGGTGCAAGGCCCTCCCTGGGTTTGATTCCTTAGCACCACATAAGCATTAGCCAGGTGTGGTGGTAAACGCTTGTCAGGCCAACACTTGAGAGGTTGAGGCAGGAGGACTGCCATGAGTTCTGGGCTACATAGTGAGTTCAAGACCATCCTGGACTACAGAGTGCGACTGTCTCAAAAAAAAACAAAACAAAACAAAAACAAAAACAAAAACAAAAAAACAACAACAATAACAACAACAAAAAACGTCTGGAAGACAGGATAAAATTGCCCAGTGCAGAGGTGGTTACAGCTAACACTACCAACAACAATGTACAAACATGTCCATGTCTCCATATGTCACTAGTGACCTCCCAGTTCCCTTCTAGAGGCAGCTGAAGTTACCCGTTTTTGATGTAAGGAATAATACAAGAGACCAATTTTACATTTTTTCAGATAGCTACTCAGTTGTTCACAAGGCACTGGCTGAGTAGTCTATGAACACATTACTTGTAAGCAATATGAACTTCTACATTCTTCCGATAGTACTCAAATATGGCAAATCCCACTCAAAAGGCCAAAGCTACATTTTCCATGCAGATGAATCCTAAACCCAGCTCTCATGTCATTATGCCAGTACCATCAAGAAAGCAAACAACACCAACAACAAAGACTGAGAAGCCAGGCCCAGGGGCACAGGCCTGTAATCTGGGCACTCTAGGAGCAGGGCAGGAAGATCTCATGTTTGAGCCCAGCTTGGACAACTTTGTGAGACCCTGTATTAAAATCAAAAATAAGCAAAGATGGACTGGGGATGTAGCTCACTCAGTGTTCAGGCTATGCTATGGGCTCGATCCCTAGACACACACACACACCCACCCCACCCCACCACCACCACCACCACCACTATGAGAATGTAAGACTTTGTTAAATTCTCTCAACAGGAAGAAAAAGCATGGAGCAAGGCCTGGAAGTGTCAAGGCTGCCAGCCTTCTCCCTTTGGGAGAAGAGCCACATTAAAGGCACGTCTGATTTCTTGGGATTAGGTCACTTTACTACACGGTACATCACCGAAAGGAACTACCCCTCTCGCCAGGGGCCCAGCTACCAGAATGACCGGGACCTAATAGAACTTGTTGACCCAAACTGGCCAGACCTGGGGTCTAAATGGCTCTATTCCGTACCCTGGGGATTTAGGAGGCTCCTCAACTTTGCTCAGGTGCTTATCACTTTCCGCTACATCAAGGATGTTTAGACCTGAACTTAGGTTCCCCGAGTGTCAGCTCAGGTGACCACATGCGAATGTGAAGGAAACAATACACCAGTTACCCATCTCCAGAGGCTGCCAACGACAGGCTGCGTAGACTAACACCCACTAGGAACAGCCATTTCCAGTACATAACCTTAACGCTCTCACCTCACATTTAGTCACTGTCCTTGTCACCTGAAATTGAGCATATGGGAAAATACAAGATTCGAAGTATGTTTCCCCCCTCATGATGATTTTTTCTAATTTATTGAGAAATAATTTCTTTCATTTAAAATTACCTGGCCTACATTTGTTTCCAAATAAATGTGTTAACTGACAGGCGCTATCTGCAAAAAACACACGTGATTAGAGTGTAGCAGCCTTAGCCAGGTGTGGTGGTGCACACCTGTTAGCTCTAGCACTCAGAAGGCGGAGGCAGAGGTTCACAAGTTCGAGCCCATCTTGGGCTATACAGGAAGGCTGGCCCGGACCATGCCTCAAAAATACCATACAAAACAAATGAACAAGGAAGAAAGGAAGGAAAAAATAATGTGGCAGCTCTGAATACACATTGCATATGAGTTCTGACCCAGAAACCTATGTGTAAATCAGAAATTTTAAGATATCTGTTATTGACTCACTTTCAGACTCAATATGGCGATCCTCCGATATATGTGACAGAAAATGGAGCACCTCAAAAATTACACTGTACTCAACTATGTGATGAGTGGAGAATCGAATACCTTAAAGGATACATAAATGAAATGCTAAAAGGTGAGATCAAACAAACCAAGACTCTTCTCATGTTTTTCTATTCACCTTAATTTTGGTAACATATGATCCACGCTAGAACTTACTTTACATCTCATAAAAAGATCTGAGTAATTGTTATATTGTTTTTCTAAGTAAAAGAAAGTATTAAAAATGGAATGAAATACCTTTGCAGCTATAAAAGACGGTGCCAATATAAAAGGGTATACCTGTTGGTCCCTCTTGGATAAATTTGAATGGGACAAAGGATACACAGACAGATACGGTTTCTACTACGTTAAATTTAACGTCAGAAATAAGCCTCGCTACCCAAAGGCCTCAGTGCGGTACTACAAGAAGATCATCATCGCCAACGGGTTTCCCAGCCCAAGAGAGGTAGGGCAGACCATCGCGTGCCATAGGCTCTGCATTCAGATGAGTCCAGCGCTGCAAGCACTAAGTCTGGCCAGCACCTCCCTCTTTGCTCCACAAACAGGCCTGGGATGCAACCTCCCTCTGCCTCTCACCACCTCCTTGGCTCTTTGGGGGAAGGGTAAGCAGGTCTCAGAACTCAGTCCCTAGTGCACACAGCGTTGAAGATGGGACTGGAAGTCATGCAGGAGTCCTGTCGGCTCTGTCAGGCTTCTCTAACCAGTGGCCCTCACTCACTCATTCATTTCTTAATTTACAAGAAAGGGTCTCACTCACTAGTCTAGGCTGGTCCTGAACTCACTACATAGTCCAAGCTGGCCTCAACCTCACAGCAATCCTCCTGCCTCAGCCTCCTGAGTGCTAGGATTACAGGCGTGTGCCACCACGCCTGGCTTATGTGGTGCTGGAGAATCGAACCCAGGGCCTTGGGATTGCTAGGCAGGTGCTTTCTTTAACTGCTGAGCTACACTCCCAGCCCTGCCCTTTTTAAAAAATGTCATAATGGATTTTTTTTTTTCAGTACTGAGGACTGAACCCAGAGCACCCTCACAATGAGCTATATCTCCAGACCTTTTTTTTTTTTTTTTTTTTTGAGACAGGGTCTCACTAAGTCACTGAATTACACAAGCTGGGCTTGAATTTGCAATTCTCTTGCCTCAGGTTTCCAGGGCACTAGGATTACAAGCCTCTACCACCATGCCTGGCTAAAATGAAAAATGTTTAAATGGGAGTTTATGTACTTCTATATGTATATTAACTAAATATACATGCCTATATATTTATATATCTATGTATTTTTAATGGTATTGAGGATCATCCTAAGACAAAGTCTGCTAAATACCAAGCTGTCCAGGCTGGACTCCAGCTTGCATACTGTATATTTTATATGTGGCCCACCACAGTCCCTCTTAATTCCAAAGAACCAGGACAAAACCCAGGGGACTGCAGGTTGGACACACTTGCTCCAGAACATAAGCCGAAGCCAAGAGTGACTTGCACATGTTATGTCTTAATGCAAATTACCTATTCAACAAATGTAAGAACAGTTAACTTAAGGAAATCAAACGTACGGTAACTGCATCATTTCCATCTCTCCTCCTGTCCAATGGCAGAGCCATGTAAATATGAGGGCTCTAAAACAAGATACAAAATAACCAAGCTTTCTCATATTTTTAAAAAAAAATCTACCGAACATTCTCAATAATCTCCAATTTTTCCATCAGTTATCTATTCTGCTGCACCAAGGAATATAAAGTATACTTTAGAATGTTTTAATGAAAATAATTTTTTTGGAGGTAGGGTCTTGCTTTGTAGTGTAAGCTAGTCTTGAGCTCACTATAAAGCTCAGGCAGGTCTCAAACATGGCAATCCTCTTGCCTCAGCCTCCTGAGTGCTGGGATTACAGGTGTGTACCACCATGCCTGGCTGAAAATAATTTTAAAGTCCTAGATTAGACACTCCTCAAGACTATTCTTTATTCACTATATGCATAAAACATACAATAAATTAACTAATTTAAACTACAGGCAATTTTAAAAAATATTTATTTTTACTTACCAAGTGGATTTTTATTAGGTGGACAGCTGGCATTCCGAAGCCTTGGAAACTTGTCATGTCAACAACCAGATGCTTGCTGTGGGTGAGTATATTTTAATTCTTTCCTTCGGTAACTGAGAAAATTATACATATAATGATATGACCAAATTTTAAAAGGTAAATCTATCTATCTGAAGTTAGTCTTCCCCAAGCACAATTAAATTTTTACTGCAATGTCAAATTTCCGTTTTGTAAGAATTACAAACATTTAAAAAAATTTACCACTAAATAGAAACTTTTTTTTTATGAGGCAGGGTCTCACTCTGGTCCGGGCCATCCCTGTACTATGTAGCCCAAGCTGGCCTCGAACTCACAGGAATCCTGCCTCAGCCTCCCAGGTGCTGGGATTACAGGCATGTGCCACCACACCTAAGTGTGCTGGGGAATCTAACCTAGGGCCTTACAAATGCTAGGCAAGCACTTTAACCACTGAGCAATGCCTCCAGCCCTTGAACAGAAATATTTTAATCACTAACTGTATTCTTTCTGAATAAAACTGTAACTTTATATATTTGCCATTTCTGTTAAAATGGGTTTGTGGAATGAGGGGAAAAGCCAAGAATACTTCAGCTCTTGTATTTTCTCATTTTGTAAATTATTCTGATGTGCTCACTACCAACTAAGTGCTATTTAAGACACCAGGCTAGAGCTATGAAAAAAACAAGGTCCCTGTCCCAGTCAGAGGCCCCATTTCTACACTGTGGGGTCTAAAAGGATGGAGGCATAAAATGAACACGAGGCAGTGATGCACCCCGTGATGCCCACACCTATCATTGGCTTCTCTGCACTTTATCCTTCTCCATAAGGCAATCAGAGGGATTACTTCTTGTTTTAATGAACTCATCTTTACTGTGATGTCAAAAGTAGAAAGTACCAGACCAAATCCTTCCAACCCAATGATTTCTACTTTCTATTTTCACAGGCCAGTATACCACCACATACTAGCCTATCCATATGTGGTAACAAGGAAATATATACATATGTGTGTGTGTGTGTATATACACACACACACACACACACACACACACACACACACGCACACACACGCGCACACACACACACATATATATATATATACATTTTTTTTTCCCTGAGACAGGATCTCACTCTTTGACCCAGGCTGGTTCTGAACTCACTGTGGAGTCTAGGCTGGCCTTGAACTCACGACAATTCTCCTGTCTCAGCTTCCAAGTGCTGGGATTACAGGTGTGCACCACTACACCCAGTCATGTGGTGCTGGGGAATTGAACTCAGGTACTTAGTGCTTGCTAGGCAAGTGCTTTTAACCACTGGGCCATTCCTCCAGCCCCAACAAGGCAATATTAATGATGTACATTCTGTGAAACTAAAAGCCCTAATGTACTAGTGGTGAAGCATTTACTGACAGGCCTGTGAACTCCATCGGTACCCACGTGTCCAGCACACAACCTGAAAGTGGGCATTACTGACGTATCCGCACTGTATTAAGGCATGGGAAATAAGCACCACATTTAGCCCTGGACGAGCCATAAAAACTTCAGTGCAGACATTCCCATTCCTCTTAAGATACACAGTAACATCACCAAGAGGCTGGAAATGCTTCCTAAGGATTTTCTTTCACAAATCTCTCCAGTAAAAAGTATACAGACGATGGAATTTGGCAGTTAATATTCTCAGACTGACACATGGTAAGCGTAAGTACTGACACATTTACACTTTATTACATCCCCTGTGGAAGAGCCAACCGCAAGCATTTCCATATTCTTTAAATTAGTTTACAAACCAGCACATTTCATTTTTGGTGGTGCTGGGATTGATCCTAGGCCTCACACATGCTTGGTAGGTGCTGTATCAGAGCGACACCCTAGCCCATAATTTTTAAGTAATATTTAATTTACCAGGTTCTCTTCTGCAGCAAAGAAGGATTGCTAGACATCCGATGATGCCATTGCCCACTTTTCATAACACAGTCCAGGCGTGAGGATGCAGCTCACGCGGCAGCCATGTCTCATTGCAGAGCCGTTGCTCAGTCACATGCAGATGGCGTCGGAGATCGTGGTCCCCACCGTGTGTACCCTCTGCATACTCATCGCGGCCCTCCTGCTGCTGCTGCTCCTCAGGAGCCAGAGCTGAGAAGCCAGCACCAGCTCAGAGCTCAGTCTTCCACAGAGATCTGCGGGTCAGTCCTGTCATTTCTGCTTTGAAAGGTCATGGACGTGGTCATTTCAAGCCTCCTCTTTGTGGTTTGTGCTGGGATTTAAGAAAAGAAAAATAAGCATAAATAAAATAAAATTAAAAACCACTTATAATCTCGCTTCTCCCAAAGTCAGCATTAACAGTTGCTTGTACAGTACACACACATTTTTGTTTTTAAAGAACAGCATCATAATGTACAGTTTTTTCCCCTCCTCCATAATGCGCAGTTTTATGGCCTGTTTTTAAATTTTTAACTGCCCAGAAACACCAGTTAAGTACAATGACAGCCATCTCAGCATTGTCCTACACAGCAGACAGCATCAACCCACGGACAACGATCCTCTCAAAGGGCACTAAGCAGGCACCAGGTACATGAGCACGTATACTTCTTAAGATAAACATTTAAAAATCTTTTTATTTACACATCCCTTTCCTTTCCCCTTCCCACCCTCTACCCTCACTTTTCCTCTGCTTCTCCACACGGTCCATCTTCTTACTTTCCTCCATATCTTATTTATTTATTTTTTTATAGTTTGGCTTTCTCATATTAGAGAAACCACAGGTCTGATTTCTGGGTCTGATTCATTTCACTAAGCAAGGTGCATCCATTTTCCTACAAATGACCCAAATTTGTCATTCTTAATGGCAAAGTAATACTCCACTGTGTGTGTATGTATACACACCACACCTTTATCCAGCCATCTGTACTTGGGCATATTGGCTTTTTCCAAGATTTGGCTATCATAAATTGTGCTGCTATAAACATGGGTGTGCATGTATCATTATAGTATGATGACTTTAACCATACTGGGAAGATCCCCAGAGGAGGTAGAGCTGGGTCAAATGGATGTCGATGTTCAGTTTTCTGAGGAATCGCCACACTGCTTTCCATAGTGGTTGTAACAGTCTGCAGTCCTACCAGCAATGTAGGGGCTTCCCTTTTCCTCACAGCCTCACCAGCATGTTGTTTTTGAGTTCTTAATAGCTGCCATTCTTACTGACATCAGATGGAAGCTCAGTGCTCATTTATTTGCAATTCTCTGATGGCTAAAGATGTTGAACATTTACTGGCCATTTGGACTTCAGAGAAGTCCATTCAGAAGTCATTTCAGATTCCCATTTTTTGATGACGACTTTTTGGAAGGTCTCATTTTTTTCAGTTCTTTGTATATTTCTGATAAAAGTCCTCCTTCTGAGGAGTGGCTGGCAAACATTTTTCCCCATTCTGTGGATGCTCTATTCACTCTGTTGTTTCCTTTGCTGTGCAGAAGCTTTTTAATTTCATATAGTCCGATTTGTCAGTTCTTGGTGTTATCTCTTGTGTTTTGTGTATTTTACTGAGAAAATCTTTGCCTATGGCTATGTCTTCAAAGGTTTTGCCTACTTTTTCTTCCAACAAGTTCAGTATTTCCAGTTTTAATATCTAAGTCTTTGATCCATTTTGATTTAATTTTGGTGCATGGTGAAAGTTGTGGGTTTAGTTTCATTCTTCTGCATGTATTTAGCCAGAATATAAACATTTTTTAAAAGAAGGTTTAATTTGTATCACCACATAAGATAAATTTCTTATGATAAATTCAATTTGCTATAGTCAGTAAGATGCTACAAGGCAATATAGAGTGTTTTTTAAATATTTTATGATAAATAATATAAGCCAGACCTATACTTCCAGCACTTTGAGAGGCTTAAGCAGGGAATCACAAGTTTGAGCCTGTGCAGCCAAGCAACTCAGCAAGACCCTTTCTCAAATAAACAACAAAGTGGGGCCGGGGGACGTAGCTCAGAATGGAGGCCCTATGTTTAATTCCCAGCACTGAAAAAAAAAAAAAAAAAAAAAAAAAAAAAAAAAAAAAAAAAAAAAAAAAAAAAAAAAAAAAAAAAAAAAAAAAAAAAAAAAAAAAAAAAAAAAAAAAA
>PVKB01000084.1:178507-202869 GCA_004027205.1 Ctenodactylus gundi | reverse complement strand
TTTTATTTTACTATTTCTGTGGTACTGGGAGTTGAACCCAGAGGTGCACTATAACTGAGCTATATCTATAGCCCCTTATTAAATTCTTTTTATGCTATTCCATTATTTCTTTTGGTTAATACTGTATCAAACCAAAAGATTTAAAAAGCATGTTTACATCTAAGGCTTATTCCTACAATTAGGCTGAGGTAAAATTGTTTTGTGGTACTAGGAATTGAACCTGGGGCCTCATGTTTGCTAGGCAAATGCTGTACCACTGACCTACATTCACAGACTGTTTTTATTTTGAGATGGGTTCTCCCAAGCTACATAGGCTGGACTCATACTCGTGCTCTTCCTGCCTCAGCCTCTCGAACTATTACATATCACACATACACCACCATGTCTAGCTAAAATTGTTCTGTGAACTTCTTTTTCATTGTCAAATTGGCATTTTGTTCTAGGTTCTTCTTCAATGATTTTTGTTTGTTTCTGAGAAAGGGTCTCACTCTGTAGTGCAGGCTGGTCCTGATCTTAACCTCACTATGTAGCCCAGGCTGGCCTTTGGACTCACGGCAATCTTCCTGACTCAGCCTCCCAAGTGCCAGGATTACAGGGGTTGCCATCACACCCAGCTTTATGTGGTACTGAATCAACTCAGGGCCTGTGCTTGTTAGGCAAGCGCTTTAACCACTGTGCCATTACTCCAGCCCCTCATCAATGATTTTTAAATCAAACTCTTTCTACTGTACAGATCTATAATGTACAGATTTCACAGCTTAAAAATTTTTAAAAATTTCCTGGCTTTAGGATTAAACTGATCTATTAAGTGGACTATAAACAGTAGAAAGGAAATTAGACATCCACTGCTTAGTAACACCTGGTAAGCCTTGCAGTTAGCAATAATTAATGCAAAAGTTAGGTATGGTGGAGCATGCCTGTCATTCCAGAGCTCATGAGGCTGAGGCAGGAAGATCCCAAGTTGGAGGTCAGCCTGGGCTATACAGCAAGACCATGTCCCAGGTAACAAGCAGACAAGCAGACAGACAAAATAGTTAAAATATTAATAAATGACAACATATTAGAAAGAATAAAAGGTGAACACGGATACCTTCCAGAGGATGACCTCTCAACATACTTTACTTGAAATACACTTGGCTGCAGGTAACCATGGCAGTAAAGAACACCTTCTCTTCCAGGCTACTGTTGAGTGTTAAATCAGAAAAATCTGTAACAAAGAACATGGTGAGATCAGAAGGGCCAAGCAAGTTTCTCCAGCATGTACAATGCTGAATTATGACAACACATAATTGAGAGGTGGATGGAATGGCATATACTGTGTACTTCAAGAGAATTAGTTAGAATTTGGCCAGGACAATTCACTTACATATTAAGCACTCCTGATACATTTAAAACATGATTAAACAACCTAAAATTCAAAGGAGAATTTGAAAAAATACATATTTGTTTTTCACTTGGGAACTGCTTTATTTTTTGTGCCCTTTCAACTAGATTAAACAACTGTCTTGGGGCTGGAGTAATGGCACATCAGTTAGAATGCTTGCCTTTCAAGTGCAAGGCTCTGAGTTCAATTCCCCAGTACTACATAAAGATAGCATGGTGGTGCATGCCTGTAATCCCCGCATTCAGGAGGCTGAGGCAGGCAGATTATCCTGAGTCTAATGCCAGCATGGGCTACAACAGTGAGTTCAGGGCTAATCTGGGCTACAGAGTGAGACCTGTCTCAAAAAAAGAAAAGAAGAAAAAAAAATACTATTCTTCTTTTCCCCACATGAACATATATTTCAGAAAAGAATTTTTACCTAGATTTATACTGGTAAGGTCAAACATACAACTATTTTTTATGTATTTCAAAAATAAACAGTCCAATTAATATTTAGGTAATACCATGTCTACTTTCTAGGTGAACATTTTAGTTTCCATTCTTCTACCATTAGTAATGGTCACTACTGGGCACTCACGGGCAGAAGGGGGAGGCACTCACGGAGCATCCCCCTCCTTTTTTAAAGAATAACAGGTATTTAGAAACAAAGGCTAAAGGGGTAAAAGCTCCCACTATCTGAGGGGGGTCCTAAGTGGCTTGTTCTACTAACACTCCTTTTCCAGTCCATTAGCTGCAAATCCCTCCTCCCCGGCAGTCAGAGTATACCTCCTGAGTGCTCCTGGCCTTCCTGTCAGGGTTTTTTTTTCTCCAGAACATACCATTGGATATCTCAAAAAAGCTAGGTTTTTAAAAGAAGTGTTCAGTCCAATGAAATAAAAAATCTAAACTGTATAATTACAAATTTTAAAAATCTAATTTCTTAAATTTTTAAGAAAAAACTGGCCTTTGACATTTATAACTGCAGCTTTATTTGTATAGCTTGTGTCTTTTATAAATTTAGTCCTGCTTCAGAATTGGTTTTGCTTTGAGCCAAAAGTCATTGAGTAATTTCCAAACACATTAAGAATATAAGAGAGAAAAAAGATTGTAAAGTTCAAGCAAAAATGCAATTTGAGTACATATCTAAGCACAAAATAAGATTTCATAAGAAATGCCTTATTTTTATGAAGAATTCACTAATGCACTAGCAAACTATAACTTTAACATTGAAAATAACTCTCCAGTCTGGGTCTAGTGGCACACACCTGTAATCCCAGCACTCAAGAGGCAGGAAGATTGCTGTTGAGTTCTAGGCAGCCTGGGCTAAATAACGAGTTTAGGACCAGGCTAGACTACAGAGCGAGATCTTATCTCAAAAACAAAACAAAACAAAAATACCCCAACAACATCATAAAACTTACCATTTTCTGCAGCAACTTGTGTCAAAAAACCTAGCGCATGCACTCCCTATACTCTTGCTTACTTAGCATCCCTGAAATAGGCACCTCACCTTGCAAGAGCATCCTAACAGGCTGGTCTTTATGCAATAACACAGCATTTCTCAGAGATATATTATACATATTCACATGTTTAAAACTTTTCTTTTAACCGTGAGAGTAATACATATTGTTCTTCAAAAAATAACTGGGCATAGATGAAATATTTAAAACAGTAATTTCCACCCCTGGAGAATTTTATTTATTTATTTATTTGAGACAGGGTCTTGCTCTGTAGCCCAGGCTGGTCCTGATCTCACTATGGAGACCAGGCTGGACTTGGACTCATGGCAATCTCCTTCCTCAGCCTCCCAAGTGCTGGGATTACAGGCTTGTGCTACCACACCTGGCTTATGTGGTGCTGGGGGATAGAACTCAGGTACTTAAGCGGTTGCCTAAGCACTTGCTGGGCAAGTGCTTTAACCACTGAGCCATTCAGAAAACTTTTAAAGTTGCAGTTGTGCAGACTCCACTGTCGAAGGTTGTGACTTGTGTGTATGTACAGCAGCGGGACCCTGAACACTCCACGGAGGTTCTAGCACTCAGCCACCTCTGCCACGGCCATTCCACACTGTGGGGCTCAGGTTGGGTTCAGACCCTTTCTATATACCCTAATCCCCAGGTTTTGCTACAGTACCCAGTACCACAATTAATAACCTTGCTGAGAGGTCACATGCACGTGTGGCTCTATAGGAGGAATAAACTCCTACTAAAGGAAGTGCTAGGCTGAAGAATGGGTTCTTTTACAACTCTGATGGAGGGGCTACAGGAACACATGGGGGTTATTTAGAGCACTTGCCTAGCAAGTGCAGGGCCCTGAGTTTGAGTTCCCTGCACCTGATAAGCTAGGCTTGGTGCACACATGTAATCCCAGAACTTGGGAGGCTGAGGCAGGAAAATTGCTGTGAGTTCAAGGCCAGCTTGAGCTACACCGTGAGTTTAGGACCCACATGAACTACAGGACAGTGGTGGGGAGTGGGGAGGACGGGACACCCAAACCACCATGCCATAATTCCAGTGGAGAGAATCCTCCAGCAGCTATACAACGTCACCATCCAACTGCCAATGGACAGTTCGTTCCCCACTGCCCTACAGTTCACCAGGATCACCAAACTTTTTCATCTTCACTATGAACAGGTAACGAAAGCTATCTATATAATATAAATTTGCATTTCCATTATTATAGGTGTGATTATCTTTTACTTTTTATTTTACTTTATTATATTCTTTCGTGATACTCAGAATTGTAGCCAGGGCCTTGGGCATGCAAGGCAAAAAGCTTCACCAGCCTAATTAATATATTCCAGACTAAGAATTTTTTATTTTTAAGATAATTTTGAACTTTTGATAAACTATTCATATTACTTGTCCAAATTTCTACTGGAGTCTTTTTCCTCTAGTTTGAAAGTTTTAGGGCAGCTGGTCCTGGTACTATAGGCCTGTAACCCCAGCATTTTGGGAAGATGAGGCAGGAATTTGCAAATCCAAGCCCAGCCTGGGCAATTTAGAGTCTTGTTTCAAAATCAAAATTAAAAATAGGCTGGGGATGCAGCACAGTTTGAAAGTCTTGGGCTCAATCCCCAATATCACCAAAAAAGATTCTTATATACCCAGGAATGTAGCCCCTTTTACAGGAACCACAAATCTCTCTTCCTAGTTTATTATTGTCTCTTGTGGCATTTTTTGCCAGGCAGAAAATTTCTATTTTTATGCAGATGATTTCCAATCGGTTACCGATTCCAGGTTTCATACCACACACAGACATACTTAAACACCCTGTGCAGAGACAGCAGCACCTCAGTCCATCTGCATGAAGACCAGAGTTGCTCAGAGCAGTACACTGGCTTAAATGGTCTATTTTTTTTAAACACCTAGAGTTCTGGAAAATTATTTAAAACTGAGCACAAGAGCTATAACAATATCCCTCCCAGCAAGATCTAGCTTCTTTCTACTGGAATCACTCAGGTGAGCACACTATCCACCATCTTTACCAGGCCTCTGAAGATTCAGATGGTCTACGGGAGGGCTGTCACTCAGCTGCCAAACTGTTCTAACCTTCTTTTGGCTGCCATTTATCTCCACTCTCCATTTCCGTGGCTTTTCACTAAGGGGGAAAAAAAATCAAAAGAAAAACTTTGTAAAAAAACACACCAGTTTTTTCGTTCTCTCTCTTTCTCTCTCTCTCTCTTTCTATAGTCAGTCAGTGAAGCCCTTGTACAGTAAGCACTGAGGAAGAAGAGGTAACAGGTCACAATCCCCACCTTCTAGAAGTCATTAATAGATGGAAAGAAACAAGAACAACAATTCAACGGGGAAAAAAAAGTAATAAGGAGAAGCACTGCACTGGGGCCTGGAGAGCTGGGAAAGTCCTCAGAGACCGCAGTGTGGAGCTGAGTGTGAAATGACAGGAATTAGGTCAGCATCCAAAGTCCTGGATGAAGTCACGGCACGTGCACAGGCACAGAGGGTCTGTGGAATGCAGTAATACTGTGCCCCTTACTCAAGTGGGAAGTAGCACTTGAGCTGGACAGGTGCAGGGGCCAGACACAAGAGGCCTCTCCCAGGCCACATGAAGGCCCAGGAACACCACTGTACAGGCACCAGGGAGCCCTTTAAATAGAAGAAAAGCATGGCCAGAACAGAGTTTTAGAGGATGACTCTGGAAGTATCAAAAAGAAGGAAGACAGTGGAGACTGAACAAGTTAAGAAGTAAGGATTTTACCACAATCTAGGTAAAGAGGGAGCCTGAGGCCTGCGTGCAGTCAACAGGTAGGGACTAGTGGTGGTCACAGGAAAGAGACCCAGCGGGGAGGGAACAGTGTCAGCCAGGGGATAAGTGTCCGTTTTTTTTTTTAAGTTCACAAAATTATACACATTATATACAACATAACTTAAACTACGTACACATTGTAGAATGGCTAGATTGAGTAGACTAACAAAACAATACCTCACACAGTTATTTTTGTGATGAGAATACTGAAATTCTATTCTCTTAGGATGTTTCACTAACATGACTTTACGACTGCCAGCAGCCATGCTGAATGGGCTCATTCCTCCTCTGTCCCCAGGAGCACTCTGTGCGATCTAGGCTCCCTTCAGTGCTGGCTTAGGGCATCACATGTGACGGGCACTTCCAGCCTGAGCCCTGACACTCAGGAGAAGCTGGAGACGTGGATTCTGAGCTTTCATCAGGTTAAAGGAACTAAAGCTTGGAGTGTGAATGCAATCATCCAGGGAAGACAAACGGAAGAAAAAAAGAAAAGGAGGCAGAACTACATGAAAGAAGGCTGTCATGGAAACCAAAGAACAGGACAGGTTTGAGAAAGCAGGCTGAGCTCTGAACAGCCTCACAGGTGCACTACTGAAGGACAAAGAGTTCAGGGGCCATCTCACTGCATAAGAGGTAAGAGAAACTCTCTCACTGAACACACCCTCTGAATGTGGGCACTAGAAGGTCATGGTGCCCTGTCAGGGCAGCTTCAGGGCAGCAGATGCAGGATCTAAACAGAACATCCACAGAAAGGGAGAAAGTCGAGTTTCTCAGGTAGAGGGGGGCTCAGGGTCAGAGAGGATGGCGACTTCTCGCCTTTGATTCATGGTTCCCTGCCGCACTGATGCCAGTTATTTCTTTCTCCCATAGCTGTACTCTAGGCCCTCCAGTCACTGTCTTGATCACCTTTTCTCCTTATCTGTCACTTCCCTTTAGACTATACTTTACACTCTATTCTATGAAAGAATTATAGGTTCACAGCAAAATGGTAAAGGCTCCACATCTAAAAGAATAAACAAGTGTGGAAGAAGGAAGGGGAAAAACGACTGCACTAGAGCCAGAGGGTAGGACTCAGGTTAAGGTTTCAGAGGTAAAGCAGCTCTGTGGGCTTACAAGGTCCTGGAGGAACAGCAAGCCTAAGTTGCCAAGAACCATGGCTGGACTTAATATACACTTTAATTATTAAATTACTTACCTTTGATACAAGTTTTTTACAGCAGCTGGTCTGACTGGCAGCTGGAAAATGTGTTGCTCATCAAGTGGATTTTGTTTATAATATTTTATGCAGGATCTAAAAATCAAATGAACCTCTTTGAGGAAAAGAGCCATCTAGAGACAAAGGCTTTCTAGTAGTCTACAGCTTGCAGGGGAAACATTTCACTGAGTACCACTAACAACAATAAAACTATGATTTCGAAACTGCAAAAGAGAACACTCTCCCCACAAAATTTAAAGTTTTTTCTTTGAAAGAAAGAAAATCTCATTCACTTTGTAAAACTTAATAGTCGAAGGGCCAGAGGAATGGCTCAGTCGTTAAAGCACTTGCCTAGCAAGCATGAGACCTTGGGTTCAATTCCCCACCACATTATAAACTGGGCACGGTGGTGGCACACGCCTATAATCCCACCATGAGTCCAAGGCTAGCCTGGGCTACAGAGCAAGAACCTGCCTCGGAAAAAAAATTAATAGTTGACACTTTTCTTATTAGTAAAAATATACTGAAGCAAAGGCCAAATAAAGCCTTCAGTGAGGGAGAAAGACATATTGGAGGAAAAGAGGGAGAAGAGAGACAAAGGCAACTTCCATGGTTTGTATCATCTGAAGAACTAAAGAACTCATCTATACTACTAATTTTTTTAAAAAAGTCTTTCAGATTTTGTGAATAACATTTTCAAACTTTTCCCATTAAATTATAGTTAGGCAAATTCTAAATTTAAGAAAGATCATGGTTTACTTATTTCTAGACTGCGACCTCTAAGGCCTACCAAACACTGGAGCCTGTGTGTGAGATTATTCCATGCTGTCTCCAGTCAGATGGATGAGAATATCTAACGACAGCAAGGATACCCACAGAGGGATGGCGACACCATCTGATGTCACGCAGATGGCCAGCAACGATCAGTTTCACTCAGATTCATAGGGGTATAAAGAAGGGAAAAGATAATACTAAGTGTCTATTATGTTAAGTACCTTAATACTCATTACATATTTAATCCTAGCAACGAACACACAAAGCTACCAGAGCCTTTTTATAGATGAGGAAACAACAGTCATTGAGAGGAAACTTCTAAGGAAGTCATAAAGTGATACAGCCAAATCTGATCTCTTCTGAATCCAAAGTTATTCCTTCCTTTGACCTTAACCTAGACCCAGGCCAATGTGAAGACAGAATGAAAAGCCTGTATGCTAACTGGCAATAAAAACTACCTCCTTGGACAACAATTTTTCTGAAGACATTCCCTTTTAAGTAGAAAACAGAGAAATACTTACTGGGTGAGAGAAAAGAGGAGCTCGTGCTGAGGCTTAATGAAAAGTATGCAGCTGACTACTATTTCTAGAATATGGTGAAGTTTCTGAACACGATAGACCTGTTCCTGTGTATCTACTGATGGAGAAATGAAGTACTCCTGGAATGAAAAAATGAAACAGGAACTTAAAGAATAAGCAGAATCTTTGCAAAGAATATAGTCATGCCCATTGTATTACACTTGATACAAGGCAGGGGAAAAGAAGGAGGCAGCTGGATAGAATTTACCACCTTTCGTCACTATTTTTACAGGTGAACACTTCAGTGAGAATACACAATCTAAGCAAATGACTGCACACATGCTATGGCACAGGCCAATCACACAACTGCTTCACCAACGAGCCCAGTGGGCCACAAGCAGCACCCACCGAGCTCTCCAGATGGAACAAATGGCAAATCCTCAGGCCAATTCTCAACCTTACCAGACTCACTAAATTGATGGAGTATCCACCCTAAAATCAGATAGTAAACTTGCACTACTGAGAAATTAAGCAATTAAGAAATAAATTAAATTTTAAGTGTTTTGATAAGGTTCGATTCTCACATACTCTGATAAATTAGCATGGCCTTTATCTTGCAACATACGCTAGCATCACAAAATGCTCAGAGCTTCTAATCCCACTCCTGAGAAGTCATCCTCGAGCAGTTGTCCATGGTGACCATCCTGGCCAGAATTCCACACTGGCCACCAAGACTCTGGCCTCCCAGAGTATTGTAGTCCAAGTAACTCCCTTCCCTCGAGAAGGTGAGAGCTGACATCACGATGAGATTTCACTGCTATGATCAGGTCACTAACTGGCTATGAGTTAAGCCCAAGAAAGACCTGCTCAGGTGAGCCTTTCAGAAGACAGGGACATGTTGGAGGCTCCTTTGCTTACTCTGCAGGTACAAACTTCCAGGTTGTGGAGAGGATCCTATGGCAAGGCTGAGAGCTGTCTCTGGACCTGAGACTGGTCAAGTCAATGTATTAAAGGCTATCATAGGGTGTGGGGGCAAATCTCAGTGATTACACCACCACATAAAGCTAGGCATGGTGGCACAAGCCTGTAATCCTTGCACTTGGCAGTCTGAAGCAGGACTGCTGTGAATTCTAGATCACACTGGGCTACATAGTGAATTCAAGACCAGCCTGAACTACATAGTGAGACCTTGTCTCAAAAAAAAGGGGGTTGGGGGGGGTGGCTGGAGGAATGGCTCAGCTGTTAGAGCGTCTGTCTAGCATGTGCTAAGTCAAGCGCTAAATACCCGAGTTCGATTCCCCAGCACCACATAAGCTGGGTGTGGTATAACATGCCTCTAATCCCAGCACTCGAGAAGCTGAGACAGGAGGATTGCCTGAGACTAAAGCTAGCCTGGGCTCCATAGTAAGTTCAGAAACAGCCTGGGATACAGAGTGAGACCCTGTCTCAAAAATAAATAAACAGGGATGTCACTAACTGTTCTAGATAAACAAAAGTTAGGATGGCATATTGACGTCACCAAGATACAACTACATATCAGAATCACACAGCTGGAGAAAATAAGAACTGACCCTGACTGAATGAACTTTTTTATTTGGCTGGGCAATAACAATTAAGGGTACTTAATGAATATATAAAAAATGTTTAGAATCTTTAACTATCAAAGAAACGCAAGTTGAAACATGCCAGTAAGAACGGTTAGTATCAAGAACTCAAAAAATAACAAATGCCGGTGAGGTAGCAGGGAAAAAGGACCCCTCCTATATTGCTGCTGGGACTGCACACTGGTACAGCCACTATGGGGAGCAGTATGGATTTGGCCCAGCTCTACCCCTTGTGGAGATCTTCCCAAAGGAGTTGAAGTCATTGTGCAAGAGTGACCCACGCATACCCATGTTTATAGCAGCTTAATTTATAAGAGCCAAATCTTGGAAGCAGCTGATATGGTATACATGCACATATAGGGTACTACTTTGACACAAAAAAAGATAAATTTGAATGATTTGTAGGAAAATGGATACACCTTGAGACTATTACGCTTAGCAAAATGAATCAGACACAGGTTAAATATCATACAGTTTCTCTAATATGAGAAAGAAAACCAAACCATCAAAAGAAAAAGGTAAAAGGGAAATGGAAGAAAATAAGACAGATTCTGTAGAAAGACAAAGGGGATATGGGTGGAGGGGTTAGAGGGTAGGAAGCAGAAAGAGATGCAATACGTAAATAAAAAAAACTTTAAAAAATTAAGGGCACTAGTTGCCCTAATGACAATTTTTAGGACTCAAAATAGGCTGAAACACTATTAGCAATTAACAACTACACTCATGATTGTTAAAATAAAAATCAATTTTACAATTAAAAACTCACCAAATGATTCAAAGATGCAAGTTCCTGACCTAAAAAAACATATAAACATGTAAATATATTCAGAAATTTATTAGACATTAAAAAGTCTATGTAAAATTTTTCAAAGTTCATATATGAATGAGATAGTCAAGCTAAATAGTTTCTCATAAAAGAGCAAAATTGGGCTGGAGGAATGGCATAGCAGTTACACAAGGCCCTGAGTTTGATTCTCCAGCACCATATAAAGCTGGGAGTGGTAGTGCATGCTTGTAATCCCAGCACTTGGGAGGCTGAGACAGGAGGATTGCTGTGAGTCCAAGACCAGCCTGGGCGACACTAGTGAGTTCAGGACCAGCCTGGGCTATAGAGCTTACTCTATATACCCTGCCTCAAAGAAAAAAAAAAAAAAAAAAAAGCAAAATTTCTGACACACTATACTATAAAAACACAGTTGTACTTACAGCAAAATTGATCATCGCTTACCCCTAATAAAGAGCACCAAGTGTTGGAGATTTAAAAAGCATCTCCAGCTGAGTTTAGCAACTGCACCTTTAACCCCAGCACTCAGGCAGGAGGTTAAGGCAGGAGGACCAAGATTTTGAGGACAGAGTGGGTTACACATAAATTCAAGGCCACCTGGACTGCATAGTCAAACTGTATTCCCAACCTCCTTTTTTATTTTTTGTGGTAACGGAGGCTGAGCAAGGACCTTCACTCTGAGCTACATCTGCAGTCTCTATTATTTATGGGAGACAGTATCTCACTGAGTTGCTAAGCTGCCCAAGATGAGACTCAGATTTGTGATTCTTCTGCCTCCACCTCCCAAAGTGCTAAGACTACCAGCCTGTGCCATCTGGCTGGCTGGCTGAAACTCAAAAATTAACAACAAAAGCAAACAAACAAACAAACAAACAAAAAACCCAGCACCTCGTTAAGACTTATTTACCACACTTTCATGATTTGGATCTGGAGCGTTCCCCAAAAGCTTCAGGGACTCAGGTATGGATACTGTGTTGGGAAGGTGGTAGGGACCTGGTTGCAAGGGGCGGATGCTTGGGGATAGACCAGAAGGGGTGTGTGCTGATCCTCCCTTCCTCCCACACTGGTCTCTCTTCTGCTACATTGTGAGGCTCTTTGTCTTGGAAGGACTAGCTCCAGCTCTGGCTTTAGCTGCAGCCCCGCCATGTGATTCTACCATTTCCCAGCCACCCACCCATGAACAGACTGAGACCTTCTGAACTTTTAGCTAAAATAAAACTTTTCCTTCCCTAATTTATACATGTCCTGTATTGAGTCACAGCAACAAGACACACAAATCTCACAGAAACTCAAATGTGCAAACTAAAAGCAACCAGAATGTATAGCTGTTGTCTTAAGTTACGTTTTTGCTGCTGTGACTCAATACCTGACATCCACAAATTTAGGGGAGGGAAGGTTTATTTTAGCTCACAGTTTCAGAAGGTCACAGTCCATTCAGGGGCAGCCGGCAGCAATGGAAGTACATGGCAAAGGCAGAGGTGGAGGCAGCTTCTCATAACATCACTAACAGGAAGCCAAGTCAAGGCGAGTCTAGTCCTCCAAGGAAGGCAGGAAGCAGCTTATATACCCCTCCAGGTCTCACCCCAGTGATCAGCCCCTCCTGGATCAAGGTGTGGAAGGCATGGTAAGACCCCACTACATGCTTGTAATCCAATTTACATGCCTGGAATCCACCCCTCCAGACTAGGCCCCAATCTCCTAACAGCACATGGTTCCATAGACAATCTGTAACATTCCAGATACAAACCACAATATTTGGGGGACATTCCAGGTCTGAACCACAATACCTGTGTGTAATCTAGTATCCCTATATGTGGTAAGCGGAGGCTCAGAAAAGGGAAACATGTCACAGGGAACCAGGGACAAAGCTGGGACCACACACAACTCTGGGCACAAGAAAGATAAGAACCTGAGAATGTCCACAGACAACTGAGCTGGAACGGGACTCACCAATGAAGAAGCTGATGTAATCTTTTTTCAGCTTGTCCACACCAATTTCCAAGAGCATCTGAAGTGGAAGAGTCCCAGTGAGAGAAACCGCGTCCATGGGGCCATGGTAAGACTGATGGATGAGCCTGCTCAGTAAACTGCTGCTCCCGCTATGGAGCTGGACAGCAAGAAAAATTTAGAAAGTCATAACAAAAACGTAAGCAAACTGTAAGTATATGGCACTAATTACAAATTAAATATTATACACTAGGATTCTTACTCTCCTGGCACTATAAATTGAATAAAAGACCCAAGTTACAAAACACGTCAGATTCCAAAATGCCATTCCCACTTCACTTGGGTGTTTTTGTTTGCTTTTGTATTAGGGGAAGGGGAGGGTTTTTTGAGGTCAGGCAGGTCTTGAGCTCACTATATAGTCCTACTGGCCTTAAACCCCCAGCAACCCTCCCACCTCAGTCTCTCACATGCTAAGACTACACACCCTGTTAATTTTTATGCGGTGCTGAGGAACTGAACCCAAGGCTAGGCTAGTGCCTTAACCACTGAACTATGTCCCCAACCCCCCAACCTACTTATTTTTTTTTCCAGCAATAGATATTGAGCCTAAGGTCTTTGCACTGAGCTACATTCCCAGCCCTTTTTATCTATTTATTTTTAATTTTGAGACAGGGTCTCACTCAGCCACTAGGTTGCCCAGGCTGGATTCCAACCTGTGATCTTCCTGTTTCAGTTTCCCAATGAAGAGAATTATAAGCCTTTACCACCACACCCGGCTTTACCTCATTTGTCTAAAAGTTCATAGCAACTAAGGAAAGAGTTTAAACCAATCCTACAGTTTGGGGATACAGCTCAGTGGTTAAAGCACTTGCCTAGCAAGCCCAAGGCCCAGGGTTCAATCCCCTAGCATCATATTAGCCACGTGTGGTAGCAATGTATGTAATCCCAGCACTGAGGAGGCCAAGGCAGGAAGATTACCATGAGTTCTAGTCCAGGCAACCTAGACTATATTGAGAGCTTAGGACGAGCTTAGACTAGAGTGAAATCCTTCCTTAAGAAGACGACAAAAACAAAAACCTGATCACCTCTAAGTAATAAGCTTTATTTCACCAAAAGAAAGTCAGTCAGTCCTGCAAAGTCTCTTACTAGCTGATCATTGCAGGAATGTTGGGCATTCTTGCAAAACTGAACCTTTCCATCTACAATGAAAACCTGCTGCTGCAAGAAAACAAACTGTCTCTCAGTAGTCCACAGGTATGTCACAAGGAACTCTTTTTTGGCTATAATATTCAATACATCTAACTTGATAATTTTAAAATTAAAGAGAGCTGGGAACTTATGATTTAACATATGTTCCAAATGACCACTCTGATAATTTTTTTAAGAATTCTGATAAAAATAATCTTGATACATATTTCTGAGTTTAGAGTGGATCCCAAAGAAAAAATTACTGGTTTGGAGACTAATTTTTGCTTTTGTTTTTGTTTTTGGTTTTTTTGGTGACATGGGAGATTTGAATCCAGGGCTTTCCAAGGCTGAGTTATAATCTCAGCCTATTTTTTTTTTTTTTTTTTTTGATTTTGAGACAGGATCTTGACAAGCTACTAAGTTGCCCAGGCTGGGCTGAACCTCTCAGAGTGCTGCAACTACAAGCTTGCATTTTTGAGGATCTCAAAACATCGCTGAAATTGCTCATTAGTGGTACAAAATACTCACTCATAAGATTCATTCACAGAAAATACTCATTTATAGAACTGATAACAATGGCAACATCAGTAGCTTACCCACATTGGGCACTTAACTCTAAGCCAGGCATGGTGCCTCCCATTAATTAGTTAATCCTGAAATAACAAAGCAGGTATCTTCTACATTTACTTTACAAATGGGGACACTCAGGTACAGAAGTTTAGAAAGCTAGCCAGTAGCAGAGGAAGAACTCAAACTCAGGCAGGGCACCTGCAGTCCTCCATCACACTACACCCCTGAGAAGACCCTCTCCACCCACTCTTCAACCTACCCATGGCTGGATGGCCCCACGCTGCAGGCTCTGGATGACCAATGTGAAACACTTCACCAAGTCTTGATAGGAAACCACACCTTAAAAAACCAAGTCAGTCAAACATTATTTTCATATTTCTACAGATCAAAAAAGTCACCAATCTTAAAGATACACACAAGAAAAGAATCTGTACTTTCTGAATGGAAAGTAAGAAAATAGCTTAAAAGGCCAAAAAAAAAAAAAAAAAGAGAGAGAGAGAGAGAGAGAGAGAGAGAGAAGAGACTTAACATTTTCTGTCTTACTTTTCAGCCCTGGGGGTGAAACACAGAGCCTTGGGCAAATTAGGCAAAATCAGAACATCCCCAACAAAGATTTAACGCTTTTCTTTTCTTTTCTTTCCTTCCTTTTTTCCTTCCTTACTGACAGCGTCTCAGTTTGTAACCCAGGCTGCCTTTTCATTCATGGCAATCCTTCTGTCTCACCATCCCAAGGGGTGAGACTAAAGGTGCAGGGTATCATATCCAGCTTATGAAGAGCTGGGGAATTGAAACCAGGTCTTTGCACTTGCTATACAAGTGCTTTATCCACTGACCTATGCCCCTAGCTCTTAAGGTTATTTCTAAAGAATAACATCACATTCTAGTCTCTCCAAAATAACAGACTTAGTAATCAGTATGGAATTTCTTTTGCATTTTCTATTTTCTTTCTTTCTTTTTTCTTTTTTTTTTAAAGACAGGGTCTCACTCTATAGCCCAGGCTGGCATTAGATTCACTTCAATTTAATAATAAGTCAGGCATGGTGGCATGTAATCCCAGAACTCAGGGGTGAGGCAGGCAGATTGTGAGCCTCAGTCTTCTGAGTTCTGGGATCACAGGAGCGCAGCATCATGCCCAGCTTTATATGCTACTGGGGAATCGATCCCAGGGACCTGACCTTGCAGTGCAAGCACTTTAACCCTTGTGCCATTCTTCCAGCCCCATTTTTTCTAATAATTACAATTCTATTAAGGTATGTGTTTTGAGCCTGTAATGCCAGCCCTCTGAGAACATGAGGTGGGAATTTCACAAGTTTGAGCCTAGACTGGTTAACCTAGCAACTTAGCAAAATCCTGTCTCAAAATCAAAACTAAAAATGGAGGTGGGGGTGCAGCTCAGTGCGCAGGCCCTTGGCTTGATCCCTAATATAAAAAAAAAAAACAAACAAAATTAAAAATTATGTTTTGGTCCATATCAACATACTACAAAAACTAAGTGACTTGTTGCTTTACTTTAGAAGGCAGAACAGATGTATAAACTAGCTGTCTCTTCTCAGGATGGCTCTCAAGCAGAATGTGCCAGTTTATTCATAGCAATGAAGTGATACAAGAGGGATGAGACTTCCACACAAGACTGCATTTTTTCCAAAAGACTTTGAGATCACCCTAAGACAGTAGGGGACAGCCTGCCGATGTCAGCAGACACCTACTGCTGCTCATTTTGCACCAAAGCTGCTCCACGAAGTCCAGGTCACCCCGCACTGTGGTGAGAACAGACCTATCAACTGCAGCAGCATCATGCTTCACTTCCTGGAAGAGAAACACACATCAGAGAATATGCTGACCTGGTTCACGGGAGACACAGTCTAGCTGCACTGTCTACACCTGCCTCGAAATTGCTACAGAGCCCAAAATCTGTCTGCTTCACCTGAGTGCTGGGATTACAGGCATATGCCACCATGTCTGGCATATTAAATTGAAGTAATCTAAAATTTTAAATACTACTTTAAGAAACTGCAGATTCATGAACACACAGAATATAAATGCATTTTCTGCAACTTTTCATTTACTTGTTAATGAGAAACACATGAACAGACTCAAAAGCTGGACTTGTAAGGTTATTTTAAAAGTGTAAAGCCTGAAAGTGACCATTCAGCCTTCCTTCCATGTGAAAATGCTTACCAGTCACTTTTGCTCCTATTTTCATTTTTGTCAAGTGAAAGCATGCAATATAGTATCATGGAATAGTAAATTACCCTCTAATACTACACCAGTATACTACGGCAGTGCCATCTCACATTGTGCAGAATATTAACAAATTCATTTCAATTTTTCTACAACCTGACAACCAATAATATACATGACTACACCAGATCTATTTGAGAAAGACCACAGTCCAGCTTTTTCTTTTTTTTTTTTTTTTTTGGACAAGATCCTGACCTATAGCACAGGAAGGTGCTGAACTCACTATGTACTCCAGGGTAGCCCTTCGACTCACAGCAATCCTCCTGATTCAGCCTCCTGAGTGCAGGGTTGACAGGCGTGTACCACCACGCCCAGCTTTATGTGGTGCTGGGGATTCTAACTTAGGGCCTTGTGTTTTCTAGGCCAAGTGCTCTAACTGCTGTGCCATTCCTCCAAACCCTCCAATTTTTAAAAGCAGTTCCAATGCACACTGCCAACTGATAATTGCTTACCTCTGTGTCTTTCTTTGTAGAATCAGCAAAGCTATCCAGCTTATTTAATTCTAGAAAGTAACAAAAGTTTATTAATTTTATTTTTCTGCTTTCCAATTATTATTATTATTATTATTATTATCATTATTATTATTATTTTGAGACAAGGTCTTGCTCTAAAGCCCAGGCTGATCCTGAACTCACCATGGAGTCCAGGCTGGCCTTGGACTCAGGGCAATCCTCCTGCCTCAGCCTCCCGAGTGCTGGGATTACAGGTATGTGCCACCATGCCCAGCTTATGTGTTGTTGGGGAATTGAAGTCGGGTACTTAGTGCTTGACACAGCGCTTACTAAGCAAGTGAATTAACCACTAAACCGTTCCTCCAGCCCCTAAGTTATCTCTATCTTAACCTTCTTTCCAAGTGACACATGAGAAATACGGGTCTAAATGCAGGTTTCAGAAAATCGCTGGCCCCCAGCAGAGGTATGACAGGCCCACATGAGGTACAGCAAAGGCTGAAACTGAGGTAACAGGTGACAAGAAAGCTCCTGAGAAGCGGTAGGCCACTAAAAGCTACTGTTTCCTCCCTCTCCTCCTGCAGATGCAAATGTGGTTGCATCATACAAGTTTCAAACTAAATCTTACTGATTTTTAGAATTACTCAGATCTTTAGATCTTTTCTTTAAGACAGGCTCTTGCACCGTAGTCCAGGTTGATTCTAAGCTGTGTGGCCCATGCTGGTGTTGAACTCACAGCAATCCTCCTGCCTCGGTCCCCCAAGTGCTGGGATTACAGGTGTGTACCACCACACCCAGCTTATGTGGTGCTGGGGAATTTAACTCAGAGCCTTGCACTTGTTAGGCAAGTGCTTTAACAACTGAGTTGCTCCTCCAGCCCTATGTCTTTCTTATTAGCACTTCTGAGCAAAGGCTGCCCCTCAAACCACATCAGGCCTACTATCTCAATAAAAGTGTTTATTAAGCCTAAAGAGACAGCTTATATTTAAATATAGCAAACTAAATTCTCAGTGAAGAAACAAACAGACAAGAGTTAGGAAAACAAACACCATTCAGAAACTCCTGCACAAGTTCAACAGCAGATCTTGCTTCTAGAGGCTCAAGCCATTCCGTCACACCAGTCCTCAAGCCAATGGCCAAAACCTATGGGAGATTTAAAAAGCCCAAATATTTGTTAGCAGAAAACTCAGTTTAATCAACCAGGATATACTTAACAATAACATGAATTGCCGTAACATTTCTAGAGTGCTTGCTACATGCCAGGAATAGTGAAGTGCTGTATTTGCAGAGTATTGCTCAGTCCCAGCACCATTCCATGAGATGGATATGACCATTACTCTTATCTTACTATGGCTAAGAAAGGTTAAGTAACTTGCTCACTGTCATATTTTGTAACAATGCCACAGTGTACATCCAGCAGTCTGATTCCAAGGATGGTATCAGAAACTATGCTGCCCACATACAGGGGCAGCACAGCGCTCAAGACTGGAAACATCCAGCCTACCTTGTAGCTCCTGTGTGGTTGTGTGTGTGTGTGTGCCCTCTGGTGTTTTAAAAAAGGACAGATGTAACATATGAAAAGAGCTGAGAAAGCACAAACATGAAACCCAGCGGAAGGTTATATAATAAACATGTATGCACGTGTACACAATGTCTAAACAGAACGGAGGAAAAGAAGTCAAGAAGGTCTGCAACAGCCAGGAGCAGGGCCTGAGCCTCCAGCGGCAGCTCAGAGCAGCGAGCACCCGCTACAAAGCAGAGAGCCAGAGGGGTAAGACGGCCAAGCAGGGCCCGGGCTCCACAGTGAGTACAGGACCAGCCTAAGCTACAGAGTGAGACCCTGTCTCAAAAAAAAAAAAAAAGAAAAAAAAAAAAAAAAAAAAAAAAAAAAAAAAAAAAAAAAAGAAAAAGAAAAAGAAAAAGAAAAGAAAAGAAAGAGGGGCGAGGAGGGATGATTCCAATGGGAGGGAGAGGTAGAGTGAGGAACAGAATCAGCATAGCACAGATCAGAAGATCTTAAAGAGAATGAGAGGCAATAAGTACTGTTGATTGAGAGAAGATAATGGCAGAAGTGGCTTAAAATTCCTTTGTAACCAAAGAAAAAAGAAGTGACATATTTCTCAATATAAGCAATACCATCCTCCACTCTTAGGTGGCCTGTGGAAAAATGTGAAGATAACTTTTGGTGTTAGAGTGACTGGGGGGAGCATGTCGAGCATTTGGTTTGGTGGAGGCAGCAGAGAGGTTAAACATTTTTCTGTATGTACAATGGTCCCAAATCAAAGAGTGGTCCTACCCAACGTGCCAGGGTGGTCCTACTGAGAAACAATGAAGGATGCCCAGAGTGGCCTGGAGAGTGGTGATAAGGACTTAAACCCAGAGAGGTGCAACGAGAGGGACCACAAAGGGCAGAGGGAGAAGAGCGCGAGGGGTTAGCGGGCAGTCCTCGCTGCATAGCCCAGGCTGGCCCTGAAGTCACTGTGTAGCTCACAAAGACTTGAACTCCAGACCTCCGGGTTCCGCCTCCCACCACACCTGTAATCCCGGCATTTGAGAGGCTGAGGCAGAAGGATTTCAAGACAGGTCAGATTGGTAAACTCCTGTCTCAAAATTTAAAAATTCACAGAAGAGCTCAAGTTGTAGCTCAGTGGTAGAACTCTTGCCGGCATGTGCTAGGCCTTGGGTTCGATCTCTATTACCACAAAAGAAAAAAACAGCAAAAAAAAGTTTGCTCATAAAGGCATATGTCAAATCTCAGAACAGCTAACCTTTGTGCAGAGGCATGAAGAGAGAAGGTCAAAAAGTAAGGGCCAAAGGGTGGAGGCCCACAGTAAGGGTCCTCAGAGGAAGGCTTTCAGGAAAGCACCCAGGAGTAAACCTGCTGGGCGTTACAGCACACCTGTAATTGCTTAACTCTGGGAAGCTGAGAGAGAACTGCAAATTTGAGGCCAACCTGGGCAACTCAGTGACAGCTCCAAGATCCTACCTCAAAATAAAAAAGGGGGGATTGGCAGCTGGGCTCAGGGGAGCATGCTTGTAATCCCAGCACCCTGGAAGCTGAGGCAGAAGGACTGTGGTGAGTCCAAGACCAGCCTGGGCTGTGCAGTGGATTCAGGACCAGCCTGAGCTACAGAGTGAGACCCTGTCTCAAAAACAAAACAAACAAACGAAAAAAAAAAAGGGGGGGGGGGGAGAGGGATGGAAATGTAGCTCAGTACAGGGACCTGAGATTTATTCCTCAGTATCATGGGCAGGGGGAGAGCAAATTTTACAGAACTTAATTTATAGCTTGATAAAACTCCAAAGGAGAGAAAGAAAGGAAAACGCAGCATCTAGATCCTGATTGGCTTTACAAGTCCAACTAAGACATTTGGAATTTATACCGAACTAAAGTGAGGCAACCTAGCATTCAATTGGTTAGAGTAGAACTAAAATTACTCATACATAAAATTCTTTCAACAGATGCACATTAATCTTTAACATCAATCAAGACCTCCGTTACCAACAGCAGATTACATGTGCATTTGGAATCAACTGGTAGCTGTTCCACCTAGAAAAAAAAGGGGATCCATCCTAGGAACTAAAACCAAACATTCAAACATTTGGTTTCAAATAGTCCAGCAGAAAAAGTGGAAGATCTGTAACAACTAATGAGCCTTTTCGTTATAAGGACAATTGTCACATAAGCAAAATTAAACTGCCCAAACTGTCAGTAGTATTCAATGAATATAAAACATTTGGAACAAATTTTGAGAAAAGTCAAAGTAACATCAACAAACATTTTTATGAATACAAGTAAAGAATCCCAGGACACTCACAAGGAGAAACTTCAGCTCTCTGTAGAGATGACTCACACAGCCTCTAGGCTCTCCAGACTCCACCTTGATATTCTAAAGTGTACAAAGGACAGGTTTCATTGGAAGTCCCTTCTCTGCATGAAGATAGTAAGTACAGTTCATTCACACATTAACTATTTCTCTATAGAAAATTCAGGTTTTGTTTTTATTATTTTGGAAACACACTTGTACCTCTGCACTGAATGTCTTGTATATAAATCTTCGTTAGGAATTCTAACTAACCTCTCTCCCCTTTTTTCTAATTGTTAGTTTTGAGGCACAGTTTCCCTTTGTAGCCCATGCTGGTGTTAAACTCATGGTCCTCCTGTCTCAGTCTTACAAGTGGCTGGGGATTACAGGTATATGCCACCAGGCCTGGCTCAATCCTGACAACGTTAGTTTTTTGGAGACAGGACCTCAATCTGTAGTCTAGGCTTCTAGAGTGCTGGGATTAGAGGTGTGCACCACCACGCCTGTTTTATGTGGTGCTGGGGAATCAAACCCAGGGCCTTGTGCTTTCTAGGAAAAAGCTGTAACCGCTGAGCTATGGCCCCAACCCTCAATCCTGCCATATTTCTTAAGACAAATTCTGAGAAATATAAATATATGGTAAGAGAGCTTAGTACTGTAACAATTCTTAACAGGCTGCCAATAAGCATTTCTCTCTTTTTTTTTTTTTTTTGAGACAGGGTCTTGCTCTGTAGCCCAGGCTGGTCCTGAACTCACTATGGAGCCCAGGCTGGCCTTGGACTCACGGCAATCCTCCTGTGTCAGCCTCCTGAGTGCTGGGATCACAGGTGCGCACCAGACGCCTGGCTTATGTGTTGTTGGGGCATCGAACTCAGATACTTAGCACTTGACAAGTGCTTTAGCCACTGATTCGTTCGTCCAGCCTCAGTGAGCATTCTTAAGACTAGCAGAGCCTGGTTATTTTTGTGATTCCACTTGAGTTCTCACCCAACAGACTTCATTAGCTGCAAGAAAATTCTTGGGCTCCACAAGTGTAGGGCTGTGAGCAACTGATAGCTCAGCTCCCTTGGCAGACCCTCCAGTGCCCGAGTGAGCACTTGGGACAAGACTTTCAAAGTTGCCAGCCTCACACCAGTGACCACTTGACCTGGAAGCATGCAGCACCAGCAAGGAGCAAGCACCCTCTCATTTTGAGGCCTCATGAATCAATGAGAAAACAGGGTCCACTCCTACCAGGGCTGCAGTTGAGGAGAGAGGCGGGACCTGGAGAATCTCATCCACAGGACTCCAGGAAATATCCAAAGTGATTGCAGTCTGTGATGGTGTGACTGTGTCATCCAAGGCAGTAGACTTGAAGAGCTCATACTGGGCAAAGCCTTTGGTCGTGATCTAAGAGAGTATACCCAGGACAGCCTGAGCTGGGTTTTCACATGGGCCCTTATCAAAACTACTTTGGTTATTGTCCCAAGAGAAAAAAGGCACCATATTCCACACTTTCATTCCAAATGGAAAAAAAATTTTTTTTTGAGACAGAGTCTTGCTCTATAATAGTCCAGGACGATCCCAAACTTACTGCATAACCCAGGTTGGTCTTGACTCACAGCAATCCTCCTGCCTCAGCCTCCCAAGTGCTAGGATTACACGTGTGCCACCATACCCAGTTTATGTGGTGCTGAGGAAGTGAACTCGGTCAGGGTCTTCCAGTTGCTAGGCAGGCATTCTAACTACCTCAGCCCTGTTTTAAACCATAAATAGCTAAAACACAGGAAGACATAATATGCATATATAGCTCACCTACTCTACCCACAGTTCTATACTCATAGTATTTGTATTCAAACATTCAACCATCCAAAGACCAAAAGTATGCCAAAAAATTGTACATGCACTGCTATGGTTTTACTCTGGAGTGTCCCCCAAAAGCCTCATATATTTGGATGTAGTAGGAAAATTTTGGAAAGGTGTGTTATTGGGAGGGACTGTGCCTGGCTGGGAGCAGCAGTTGCTTGGGCTTTGACCTGGAGGGATCGTGTCAATTTGTTAACACTGGGGGTGCCCAGAACAGAGCTTTCAGTTGCATGTTGTGGACTTGTGGGCCAGGAAGGGACAGGCACCCGCCCTTGGCGTGGGGGCCCAACTGGCAACTTGAACTAAGTAGAGGAAGGAAGCAGAAACACTGTTATAGTTTCTACCTGGGAACCCTCTGGTCTTGCTCAGTCCCCAGACTCACTTGGCTCCTTCCTGTCTGCAAAGCTGTTAAGCAGATCTCTAGCCTCCCCATGTGCTTTCACCATTGCCAGCTGTCCCAGGAATGGACATGTGAGACCTTCTGTAGCTAAATAAATCTTTTATCTCCCTTAAGTTGTGTCTATCATCGACTCTGTCACAGCAATGAGATAAGTGACTAATACATATAAGGAACATACAAGGAACAGACTTTTTGGGGTCATTCCTTGAATTATACAGTAGCAAAAATTTACAAAGAATTTACATTAAGTTCAATTGTACCCTAGAGTTGAATTTAAGTGTAAGGGAGGATGAACGTAGGTTCCATGCAGATACACCACTTTACAGGAGCTTTTTGCAGATTCTGGCATCCAAGCAGGTTCCTAGAACTGACTCCCTGCAGATACCTAGGGATGAATGCATCTTAGATAACATAAAAATAAATAAAATCACTTTGCTATTATAAAAATATTGAGTCAGTAAGGGTAAAAAACACCTTTGAACTAGGAAGGTAGGGCAATCAGTGTTTGGAGAAAATAACCCAAGGGAAATACTTACAGTGGACAAGTGATGTCTTTTTTTATGTGAATTTTTTAGGTTTTCCAGACTTAGAGAATAATTCTTATCAGCTAAAAGATATAAAAGGGAAAAAATTACAGTTACAATCAAAGTTTCATTACTAGAGCTTGAAATTATAATCCTATATGTATATGTACCAACTCCCTAAAATAAATGTAATTATTTTCACAAATGTAGACTAATAAAAATAATTATGGGGAAAAAAGAAAATTATAATCTCAAAGATTCTGAGGACACCATAACTCAATACTAATAATTGTTGAAGCTACATTTTAAATCACAGACAGTGAAATGTTCATAAAAAATGAAAGTAGAACAAAGGCAACACCACCATGGAAAGTACGACTAAGCAGCCAGGCGCCATGGGTGTGCCAGGAGCCTGGGCAACCTGCTAAAGCTGAGGCTCGCTTGAGTCTAAGCAACACAAGAGCCACTCTCAGAAAGAAAAGGTTGGGACTAGTAGGGTCACAACCTCATGTCTAGACTTGCTGGTGTTTCTGCAATACATTCTATGAGACATGATCAAAACACATGGTGAATGTTTAATTTATTATAGTAAAAGACACAATGCCATGAATTCCCCTCAAAATCCTCCCTCCCACAGTTAAAGTACCTGCCGGGCAAGCACAAAGCCCTGAGTTCAATTTCCCAATACCACATAAACCAGGTACGGTGGTGTACACCTGTAATCCTAGCACTCAGTCTGAGGCAGGATGTCTGCCATGAGTCCGAGGCCAGCCTGGGTTACACAGTCAGTTCAAGACCAGCCTGGGCTACAGAGCAAAACCCTGCCTCAAAAAAAAAAAAAAAAAAAAAAAAAAAAAAAAAAAAAAAAAAAAAAAAAAAAAAAAAAAA
>PVKB01000084.1:85815-178407 GCA_004027205.1 Ctenodactylus gundi | reverse complement strand
TGAACAATGCTGTAGCGCACCATCCAATGGAAAAGTGGACTCATACAACCATGATGCTGGATCCTCATTCACCTCAATTGCTGACTCCAGCCCAGGCAAATTCTGGCTCTTTCTCAAAGTCAAGCTCAGTATGAAAAGCCAATGTTCTGAATCAATTCAGGACATCAAGGCAGCCACACCACAACTAAACACTCAGGAAAGAGGACTTCAAGAAATGCTTCAGAAAGTGGTAAGAATGCATGTCTGAATTAAGGGGAAGTATTCTGAGAGGTATTGATGACAATGTGTCTTTTACTATAATAAAAATTACCGTGATTTTGATCCTGTCTCATATACGTGACCAGTTATACATTAGAATAGAATCACAATTAACAAAATTTCCTGTGTACACACCCCATTGCTATCAATTTTAAGCAACAAACCTACATAACAGGGCTGGGAGCATAGCTCAGTAGTTAAGGCACTTGCCTAGAACACTCAAGGTTCTGAGTTCCATTACCCAGCACCACATATAGACTAGCTGGGCACAACAGCACATGCCTATCCCAGCCAGTCCTCTGGAGGCTGAGGCAAGAGGACTGCCATAAGTCTGAGGCCAGCAGGGGCTTTATAGTGCGTTGAGGATGGGTATGGACTATACAGCGAGACTCTGTTTTAAGGGGAAAACAAAAAGCTATGCGAATAAATTACAAACATACACACAAAGTGTAAAGTAAGCACTCACCTTTACAACTGACTGTATGTAAGACAACTCCTGTAATGCTGTCATTTGTCATGGTAAGCTCAGCTCCCAGCCAACAGGTGCCTTCGGGATCTGAGCTGTCACACCTTACCCAAAGGGGAGGAAGGGGCGCAACTGGCCGACCTATCTTCAAATGGGCCATGTTAGGATTGTGAGCCATGGTGTAAAGTCCAATTAACTGCCTGGAAAGCAAGAGGGAGAACTAACTGGTAGGGTTGCCGGTCAGTCTGGAATTCGCACGGAGTGCTCAGCTGGCTGGCAGACTGCGTCACTACCAAAAATAAAGATAAAAGAGGTCTCATAGGAACAGAACAACAACCTGAATTAGAAAATGCAGTGTAAAACACACAAATATATAAGTGCGTACATTTCAACTAAAGAAGTGTATAGGGCCTACAAAAAGCTTATCAAAACATTCACCCTAGAAAGTGACGGCATGACTGGACAAACACACACGCACAAAACAAAGCTGCCGGACAGGAGCCAACGGGTGAGGGCTGGGGACCCGTGGGAACGGAAGCAGGGTATGAGGTTAGGGTGACATAGATAAGTAGGAGCCAACAAATCCACTGAGATGCTTAAAACCATCAGTCACTAAAGGAATCTGAACATGGCCTCCGAATTAGACAACAGTATTATAATGTTTAATTTCCAGATTTTGATCATTATTCTGTGGTCACATAAGAGAATGCAGCGTTTGTTTTTAGGTGAAATATTGAGGACCAAGGAAAACACTGTCTCCAAGACACTGCCTATAATGCATTTAAAAATTTGTGTACGGGGGCTGGAGAAATAGCACAGTGGTTAGAGTGCTTGCTTCACAAGCCTTGGGCTTGATGGCCCAGTACCCCATAAACCACGTATGCTGGTGCATACCTGTAATCCCACCACTCAGGAGGCTGAGGCAAGAGAATTACTGTGAGTCTAAGGGCACCCTGGGCTACATAGTAAGAGTAGGACCAGCCCGGTCTATACAGTGAGACCCTATCTCAAAAAAAATTACATACATACACATAAAACTATACATACTGCTCTGTGGGTACTTATCTAGCTACATATATATGTAGACAGAAAAAGAAAAAGGAGATAATGACAAAGGAGATGCAGCAAAATGGGACTAACTGGTGAATATGGGTTAAGAGTATATAGAAGTTTCTGTATTATTTCTGTAACATATCAGTAAATTTGAAATTATACAAAATTAAAAGTTGCTCAAAATTATGGGCTAATTTCCTTTTTTTTTCTTTTTCTTTTCTTTTTCTTTTTTTCTTTTTTTTTTTTTTTTGAGACAGCATTCAGGCTGATCCTAAATCCACGATGTAGCCCAAGCTGGCCTCAAACTCAGCAATCCTCCTGCCTCAGCCTCCTGAACGCTAGGATTATAAGCGTGTGCCACCACCCACAGATTATATGGTGCTGGGGAATTGAATTCAGGACCTTACCCTTGCTAGGCAAGCTCTCTAATTACTACACTATTCTGCCAGCCTACAGCTTAATTTTCAATGAGATGAAACTGAATTTGCTACCAATAAGTGTCTAGAAAAGGAATTTCTACGGATTTTAGTTCAAAAAGTACAATCATCCCAGAGGAGGGTCCAAAAATGCCAGAAGAAATAGGGAACAAAGAAATGAGCATACAGATCAATCCAAACACACTGGCTGAAGATAACACTGCTGCCATGTTCAGGTCATCAGGAAGAGAAAGTGGGCCACGATGTGACTTAGGCTCAAGACATCCTGAAGGCCAGGACTAATCATGCAGCCTATGGCCCAGCACTCTGGGTGGCTAAGGCAGGAGGACTGAAAATTCAAGGCCAGCCTGAACAACATGGTGAGTCGGCCTCAAAATCAAAGCCACAAGGGGCTGGAGAAATAGCTCAGCAGTTAAAGCACTTGCCTAGCAAGTTCAAGGCTCTGAGTTTGATTCCTGAACACCACACAAACTGGGCATAATGATGGATGCTTATAATCTTAGGACTTGGGAGGTTGAGGCAGGAGGATTGCTATGAGTTTGAGGCCAGCCTGGGCTCCACAGTGAGGACTAGCCAGACCTGAAGAGTAAGACCCTGTCTCACAAAAAAAAAAAAAAAATCAAAGCCACAAAAAAGTGAGAAAAAGGCTGATTTAGCAACAACATAATTTTAAAAACCTCAATAAAGAAAAAAGAGCATGAAAAAAATCCTTTTATGAATATTATGATAAAAATTATCATTTTCTAACATTATTTTTCTGCCTTTATCCTCTAGACTCCTTGCTGACAAGGACTTTCTGGCTTAGGAGGTAGGAGGTGCTGGGCAAAGGGATCTGCACAGTGAGAAGCAGAGAGGCAGGTGATAGGGCAGGGAAGTACCTGCATTCCTAACAGGACTCACTGGGTCTTGGGTGGATAATTCACTACTGTGCATGACAGTCCCGCACTCAGGGTATTTACCATCCATGGACCAGTCTCACTCAATACCAGTACCAGTAGCTTGCCTCAGTCACTACGACAGTTAAAATACTCCTGAATATTTCCAGGGCCTGTCAAGTAGGTATCAGCCCTGGTGGCTAGAAGAGGAAGGCTCCTGTGTGTCACTCATGAGGAATCTGGCTGACCATGAAGGCAATGATGAACCAGTGAAGGATTATTTTTTTGATAGAACAAAACAGATTTTATTTTCATCATACTACCAGGGAAGCAACATAATCAAGCATTTATAAAGATCACTCAAGCAGCAGTGAAGAAGTCAGATTTGGGGAGGCCATGTGAGACACACAGAAGAGGGACAGCAACCAGGTATCCAGCAGCACTATGTTTCCTGAGCTGCGTATATGTATCTTGAGGGAAAGGCAGGAAGAAGGGATAGATGCTCGTATTTTTCGTGTTTATGTTTCTGTTTATATTCTACCCCCACCCTACTGCTACATTCACTTACCTTGCTCTCCCCACTGGTAAAGGAAGGGGCCTGACATTTTCACCCATAGAGAAATCCGAAATAGCAGTTTCTTCAGATTGCAGTTCTTCAACATGACTTGTTTCTTCCTTTTCTAAAGGCTTTAAAGTACCTTAAATTATTTAACCAGGTAAAGGGGCACTTAATAAAACATAATATGCTCATTATATATTCCTAAGCCCAAATGATCGGGTTATGGTAAGAATCAAAAACACAAACTAGTTTAGTCACAGAAGCATTTCCCACTGTCCCATAGAAAGACAGCAATTTTAACACTCTGGGTACAGGAAGCATCTGGTGCCGTTAGAACAGCACAGCGGTGAGGTAGAGGGAGAATGCCACGGGACACTCCCAGATTTTGGCTGCTTCCTCATTCTCCAACTGGAAGACCTTTTCAAGATGTGACTTAGGTTCACAGCCCTCACTTTCGTCTACTCCTCCTAGGGCTGCCTGCTCTATTTGGGTTTTAGGATTCCAGTATCTATAAATGTACAAAATAGTTAAACAGCTCAGCCCTGCCAGTAATGGGAGACTGAACCCAGAGCTTTCATACTGAGCTACAGGCCCTGCTCTTTTGTGAGCCAGATTCTTGCTAATCACTCAGTTACCCAGCCTAGACATTTTTTTCTTTCTTTCTTTTGGTACTTGGGATTCAGCCCAGGGCCTTCACACTAAGCTTTATCTCCAGCCCTTCCTTATTTTTTTGATTTGAGACAGATCTCATTAAGTCGCTAAATTGCCCAGTCTACATTCGAACTTGTAATCCTGCCTCAGCATCCTAGATAGCTGGGATTAGAGGCATGTGCCACGATGCCTGGCTTAACATTTCTTGAGCATTACTAATCCTAGGTGCTATTCTAAATCATCTTTTATTCTTCACAAATGTCCTGATACAGAGGGCTAGGGGCACTAGCGGCTGAAGCGCTTGCTTAGCATGCCCAAGACCCTGGGTTCAATTGCCCAGCACTACCTAAAAATTACTTAGGGGTGGCAGCACATGCCCATAATCCCAGCACCCAGGTAGGCTGAAGCAGGAGGACTGCTGTGAGTTCAGGACCAGCCTGGGCTACATAGTAAGTTCAGGACTAGCCTGGACTACAAGCAAGATCCTGTCTTAAAAAACAAACAAACAAACAAACAAAAAACAATGGCCTGAGACAGACATTATTATCATTTGTTTTATCAGTGGTGAGGTAGTACAAGGCAACTATGACCAGAATCACATCTGTTAAATAGCAATGCCAACATCTTAGCTCATACCTATGCAAGAGTGGTTATAATGGCTTTATCTATATTCACCAAAGACTACAAACAACCCACATGCCCTTCAAAAGGTGAATGGGTAGGCAACCCACAGTACATTTAGACTACAGAATACTCTTAAGCAAGCCAGGTCCAGTGGCACAGGCCTGCAACTCCGGCCCTCTGGGAGGCTGACACAGGAAGATCATTGTGTGCTGGGTGGGTACTGGGGATGGAGCCCGAGACTCCCCCATTCCATTTTTATTTTTTGAGACAGGATCTCACTAAATTATCCAACTTGGGCTGAAACTTTCCATTCTTCTTAGGCCTGGACAACTTGGATGAATGTTGACGTTATTATACTAAGTGGAAGAATCAACCCCAATAGATGATACACTGTGTGATTCCACTCATGACACGGTTTAAGGAGAAGAGTACAGTGAGGGTGACGGGGGTGGCTGCCCACTGGGGACAGTGTGATGATAAAAGAACACAAGGGAACATTTTACTTTTTCTTCTTCTTCTTCTTTTTGAGACAGGGTCTTGCTCCATAGTCCAGGCTGGTCCTAAACTCACTATGTAGCCCAGGTTGGCCTTGAACTCTCAGCAATCCTCTTGCCTCAGCCTCCTGAGGCCTGCACCACCACAACCAGCTTACAAAGGAGCACTTTGGTGAGACAGAACTGTTCCTTATCCAGACTGCAGTGGTGATTACAATAATCTATGCATGTATTAAAATTCACAGAACTAGACAACAAATGAAAACAGCCAGTTTTACTGAGTTCATGATAATTAAACTTGCTTTTCTTAATGAAGCTACAAGAAAATTTAAAACTATGTATTTGGTTCTCACTGCACTTCCACTAGAAAGCACTGTACTTGTTCCTAAAAGAATTAGCAAGAAATTAGTACTGATAGAAAAAAGTGTGTGTTTAAGATTCTTCCCAACCAAATTTGGTTACCAAGAACTAAACAATCACACAGCCCAAGTGCTGCTTACCGCTTTTTCTAGGATGAATATTAAGTCATTTTCACTTAGAATATTTTTCACAGGGTTTGGTTGACCTTTGCTGATCAACTGCACTTGGACATCAGCCTGTTGAAAACAAATGTCAAGAAATTATATATACGTAGAAATACATTTATACAAATATTTAAATACATAAAAGTTCAGTTCTACACAAGCGACTTGAAGGGAAAATTGGAACAAGGCATAGTATCTGCTTCTTTCCTCTTTGTGCCTCCACCATTGAAACTGAAACCTCAGCTCCAACCCAGCTCCTTTTACTCTGAGACAGCTTCCTAGGCTGACTTGAATTTGCAATCCTCCTGCCTCAGCCTCCCAGAGTGCTAGGATTAGAGGCGTGCACAACCATGCTCTGCAGACATGTTTTAAAAGTAAAATTCCACTGGGGCTGGAGGAATGGCTCAGAGATTAAAGCACCTGCCTAGCAAGTGCTTATGTAAATACTAGGTACCTGAGTCCATTCCCCAGCACCACATAAGCCGAGCACCAGGATTGGTGGCAAACACACTCAGGAGGCTTAGCAGGAGGATTGCTGTGAGTCCAAGGCCAGCCTGAGCTCCATAGTGAGTTTAGGACCAGCCTGGGCTACAAAGTGAGACCCTGTCTCAAAAGAAAAAGTGAAATTTCACTCATTTTTTGCATGTGCGATCTTTCGTGTTTACAACCCAGCTGTTAGACCTGTGCCTATCCTGCCTGGAGACTCTCTGCTCTATACAGCCTTCCTCAGCTGAGGGCCATGCAGCTGTCACCCCCGCCCCATCACCCTAGCATTTGCTGTTATATGCCATAAAACCAGCATTTTACTAAGTGTTTATCCTTTCTTCTGATTATACTACGAATTTTTAGAACTTTAACATATCAGTTAATATAAATTATGTATTTTTTCATTCCAATTACAATACCCATCTATTGTAGAAAAGTTTAAAAATAGCGCTTTTTTGAGACAGGGTCTCACTCTGCAGCCCAGGATGGTCCTGAACTCACCATGGAGCTCAGGCTGGCCTTGGATTCACAGCAATCCTCCTGTCTCAGCCTCCTGAGTGCTGAGATTACAGGCATGCACCACCACACCCAGCTTATGTGGTGCTGGGGAGTGAACCCAGGGCCTTGAGCTTGCTAGGAAAGCTAGCAAGCTAGCTGGGGAATCGAACTCAGGACCTTACATTTGCTAGACAAGTGCTCTAACCTCTATGCTGTTCCTCCAGTCCTGGAAGCATGTTGTTATTTAAGCTACCTTGTGGGTGGCACTTTACTAAGCATGCTCTAGGAAACAAATATAGATACCATGCAACCAGAATTTGGAATAATGGAAGGATTAATAAATTCACCTAGATGCGTTCTTCCTGAATTTGGTGAGAATTCAGTGAAGGCCAACTGTATTTGCATTTTCTTTCTTAATTACTTACTTGTGTCCTTTGACTATCTTCTATTATAGTTTTTTGCTCTCCTTACTGATTTTTAAAATATACATACATACACACTACACACAAATATAATTGTAAAGATTGATAAGAATATTAACCTTAATTCAAAAAACAATAAACGCTGGTGAGATTGTGAAAGAAAAGGAACCCTTCTCTATTGCTGGCGGAACAGAAAACTGGTACGGCCACTATGGGAAGTAACATAGAGATTCCTCAGAAAACTGAAACTAGAAATCCTATTTGACCCAGCTATACCTCTCCTGGATATCTCTATTTTTTTTCTTTTCTCTTTCTCTTTTTTTTTATTTTTTTATTTTTTGAAACAGGATCTTGCTCTGTAGCCCAGGCTGGTCCTGAACTCACTATGGAGCCCAGGCTGGCCTTGGACTCACCACAATCCTCCTGCCTCAGCCTTGCAAGTGCTCCACACCCAGCTTATGTGGTGCTGGGGAATCGAACTTGGGTACTCAGCACTTGACTTAGTGCTTAGCACTGAGCCATTTTTCCAGCCCCTCTCCTGGATATCTTCTTAAGAGTCAAAGTCATTACCCATGTTTACAGCAGCATAATTTATAACAGTCAAATCTTGGAAGCAGCCAATATGTCTATTGTGGTTTGGATCTGGAATGTCCCCCAAAACTCTCACGTATTTCGATGTTATGGATTGTCTATGGAACCAAGTGCTGGTAGGAGATTGGGACTTAGTCTGGAGGGATGGATTATGAGCATGTGGTCTAAGACAGGCGTGTGGACTGAATTCTAGGTATGTGGGTTAGATTCCAGGGGTGCAGTGGGAGCTTAAACCTGGAATGGGGGGAACCGTGAGGCAGGACCCAGAAGGGGGGAATCACTGGGATGGGACCCAGAAGGATATATGCTAATGACAGCTTTGATTCTGGGACTTGACTTGGCTTCCTGTTTGCAAAGCTGTGAGGAACTGGCCCCACCTCCACCTCCATCATGTCCTTCTACTATTGCCAGCCACCCATGAATGAACTGTGACCTTTTGAAACTGTGAGCTAAAATAAACCTTTCCTCCCCTGATTTGTGCATGTCGGGGGTTTAGTCACAGAGATGAAAAAGTGACTAAGATGAATGTCCAGCAACACATGAAAGTGTAAAGAAATGTGGCATACATACACAATGGAGTACTACTCCACCATAAACGAAGACAAATTGGAATCATTTGTAAGAAAACGGACACACCTTGAGACGTTATGTTTAGCAAAATCAATCAGACACAGAAAGTTCAATATGAGAAACCCAAACCATTAAAAAAAGAGAGAGAGAGAAATGAAAAAAAATAAGATCTATATTGTGGCCAGGGAAAGGGGATACCGGGTGGAGATGATAGGATGGGACAGATTAAGGGAAGTAAAAACAATCAAGATGTAACATGTAAATACAAATAAAAGCAGAAATGTTCTATACCTCAATTATAGAAGTGGTTACATGACTAAATATATTTGTCAAAATTCATAAAACTATGCCACAAAGGGGTGAGATTTAGTTTACGTAAATTAACTTCAATAACCTGACTTCAAGTTACACAATTTTAAGATTATTGAGTTGTGTTTAAAAACCAAATAAATTGTCCATACCTCATAGATAAATGGGTCTTTACAGGTTCCTTTCTTTTCTTCATTGAATTCCCTGAAATGCAGAACCACATGTGAAAAAGAGCTGCAGCATCAGTCCTGTCATTTAAACTGTTATTTATTATTAAGAAGTTACACAGCACTTTCTTTCTGCATGGTTACCAGTGGAAAATGCAAAAAGCCAACGAGTTGTGGGCAGCCCCAAGGCGCAGTTAAAAAGAGGGCAAAGAGAGGTATTAGGGTAACGAGGGCAGACAAAAAGGGACTGTGCTACAGATTAGACCACTGCCCACAAACCAGCATTGTTTCTCAGAGGCAACAGGAAATTAGTTTGTCTACCTCTGCCTGTGAGTCTTTTCAAATATGTCACCAGTTAAAAACAACGTACATACTTATGTGTGTGTGTGGTGGTGGTGGGGGGGGTGTTCTGGAAATTGCACCCAAGACCATCATGATGAGCTATACCCTCAGCCTTTTTTTAGTTTATGAGACAGGATCTTGCTAAGTTGCCTGGGCTGGACTTGAACTTGGGATCTTCCTGCCTTAGCTCCCAGGGCATTAGGATTACAGTCATGCACCACCAAGCCCTGCTACCAAGTATTATTATTATTATTATTTCATTTATTTACTTATTTATTTGAGACAGGCTCTTACTCTGTAGTCCAGGCTGGTCCTGAACTCACTGTGTAGCCCAGGCTGGCCTGGAACTCACGGTAACCTTCCAATCTCAGCCTCTCAAGTGCTGGGGATTATAGGAGTGCACTACCACACCCTGCTTTACCAGATAATATTAAAATGTAATTTGCCACATGACTTTTTGAATTAGTAGGTAACCACTGAAAAGTTAATTTTCCCTAAGCCTTAGATTCCTATGGCTAAATTAGAAGCATTTCTCTTTTCTTTCATCTATTTTTTTAGCCTTTTTCTTTTGGTGGTACTGGGGATTAAATGCAGGGCTTTGTGTATGCAAGACAAATACCACTGAGCTAAATCCTCAGCCACTGACAAAATTTTAAATGTAAGCAAAAATATACAATCATTTTTATTAATGAAAGGTTTTTTTTTTTTTTTTTGAGTCAGGGTCTCACTCAGTAGCCCAGACTGGCCTTGGACTCACAGCAATTCTCCCGTCTCAGTCTCCCAAGTGCTGGGATTATAGGCGTGCACCACTAGGCCTGGTTTATGTCATGCTGGGGAATCGAACTTGAGTATTTAGTGCTTGACTTTCCTAGCATGTGCGTTAACTACTGAGCCATTCCTATTAATGAAGGCTTTAAAACAGTGATCCCCAAAGCATCTGAACTATGAACATACTATTAACATATGAAAATGCACATCAGCCGTACCTACACTTTGAAGGAGAAGTCAGTAGTCACTGAAAGGACCCAATACAATCATTTCAGGACACCATCTACATCTTTTTGACCCTCCATGTCTCCTACTGCGGTAGAAACAGGAGAGCTGGCCTGTGACCAAGTTATTTGTGCCCTGTGCTGTCCGAGTGAGGCTTACTCTTAGAGATGTTTGTCTTTCACATATAACTACACCAATCATCAACAATCCTTTCCCAAGCACACTTATTATTACAGGCCAGGCCCTCCAGCTAAGATGCTAGAGCTAGCAAATAAAAGCAAAGTGGACTGAAGTCAAGGATAATGAGCAATCTGCATGGCAGAGACAACAGGAAGCTGTGGTGGTGGTTTAGCTATAAGGCTTGAATTTTATCTAGAAAGGCCAGAAGCTTAATACAAGACTTTAAATAGGAAAGCCTGCTCTGACAGTAATGTGGTGGGCAGTAATTTGGACTCCAGGGTAACAGCTGTGGATAACTTACAGCACTTCAGAGAATTGACAGATGGAGCAAAAACAAGACTGACTAGCTGAAGTGACAGGCAGGACAGTGAAAAAGAGCCATCAAACAACCATGGAATGGGTACAGCGGTTAAAAGCAATTAGATCTATGAGCTCTTACATGGAAAGCCACCGTCAATTTCTTGTAAAAAGCTAATGATCTTTCCACAAAGTTTAAAAAGTTCACAAGCATTACTTTTTGTAAGCAGGACGTAAAAATGGGAAACTGCCAATGAAAAGTTATAGTACTTGAAGCCTAGAGGGTTCAGATGAAATCAATATTTTGCAAAGCGACATCTGTTTCACCCAGAATCAGTCAGAAAGGCAAATACCTTGGCCTAATCTCAGACCTAATAAATCAGAAACATGGAGGTGGGGCCTCGCAATCTGCACTACCACCACTCTCTAGGTAACTCTGATGCATGCTCCAATTCCACACTCGATTTTTACTTAGGATGCAGAATCTGACATTCTGGCAGTGTACTGGGCCTTCACTATAGGAATAAAATGAAGTCACAAAGCAGTGAAATCAATGTGCTCTTTATTTTTTTTCATTTAGTAGTACTGAAGACAGAGCCAGGCACTGAGTGCACCCTCAGCCCACTTTTACTTTCGATTTTTGAAACGAAGTCTCGCTAAGCCTCCCAGCTGTAACTGAACACGCGATCCTCCTGCCTCAGCCACCCAATGGGATTACAGGCCTGCGCCACCCGGCCGGGCTCACGAAGGTGCCCTTTAAAGCCAAACACCCACTCCATTATTGTGACAATCGCAGCTCCTACAATAACTATTCAGAGTATACTTGAGACGTTTACGTTTTAGGAGTGCGCAAAGCTGTGGGCAGGCTCAAGAAAGTCATCATCTAGTTTTCACATCCTGGGAGGCATCTCTACTTACTACAAGTGTACACCTTTGCACATACACTTGTCACCTACCACCTCTTTGGTAACGTAGAGACGCTTTCTACAAGCTGACCTCTCCCTGGGCCAACCCCACGCTAGAGCAAAGCACCCCCTCTTCAACTCCCAGACCAGACGGCAGGCCGAGTGCTTGCTTATCCACCAGATATGTCAGAAGGCTCGGGGCAGGGAGCCAGACCCCCAGGGCGAGAAGGGCTGTTCCTGGATCCCGGGCAATGGGAAGGACGACAACTCACTCCAACAGGCGAGCGTAAAATTCCTCTGTTGTTCGGTTCGTTTGCGGCCACATCCCGCCCCGTCTCGCTCGGCTCCAGAACCGACAAACTGAATTGAGCGCCCGGACGTGACGTCAGCCCTAGACCCCGCCCGGCCGGAACTACTTTTACAAAAAAAAAAGTTCCTTTCGGCCATTAAGTTAAATTATTACTTTAGAACACCTGCTTATATTTACTATTGCATTCAACTTCCATTCTTACTTGAAAAAAAATTAAAATAAATTTAGGGGTTGAGGAACAAATAGTCTCGCGAGAATAGTTACGCCCCCTTACGAATTAGTCCGCGAAAAGGAGTCCCTCCTTTCTAAGCATTCTTATTAGCTTCAGAAAAAGTAGATGTTGTGTTTTTTTTACTCATAAAGAAATGGTACAACGGTTTTTATTTTTGGAGAGTGGTAGAGACATATTTTGTTGCCTTTGTGTGGGCTCTAGGGCGGGTCAGGGTGGGGAACTAGATGATGGTTACATAGAGAGCGGGAGTGCTCCGCACTTCCTTTTCCTGTGAGAGCTACCGGGTCGTGAGGAGCGTGGCCTTCTCCTCTCCCCGCCATGGTGAGTACACGTTGACTTGCCTGGGCTTTCTGCTTACCTAGGTCCAGTAGGAAACGATGGGCGCTTCAGGTTACAAAGTCTAAAAGAGAGGGGACGAGGGGGAGAAGATGAGAGCCAAAGACATCAAGTTCTGACAGGCAGCTGGGTTGTGTGGAGATGCGGGAGCCATCTTAGCGGCAACGTGGGTGTCCCGTATTGGGAGCGCCTGGAAGCAATTCTGGAAGTAATGGTGCTTCTGAGAAGGAAGTGTTCCTACGATTTTAAAACACTTGGCTTTTGCAGGAAACAAAAACTTCTGAATTAGGGAGGGTGAAGGAGAGTTGCTTGGCCCTTGTATCTTCGTGTGGGCTCTAGTAAGGTACATTTTCAGTTTTTAGGGAAGGCTGTTTGTTAAGGATGAAGGACATTGTGTTACAATTTTTTCCAAATACTTGTAAGTGCCGTGGACAAGAAAGTTGGACAGGAGGCTGTGGTTCACTGTGTGACAGTGAAGAGAGAACAGAAGAATATGGAAGAGTAATACATAAGTAGCTTTAGAGTAATCGTAGCAGGAAGAGGTTCTCTTATATGTAGGGACACGAATTTTAGAGGCGTGGATGTATACCTTGTAGAATGAGCACCACAAAAAGAAAAGGTGTGGGAGATAAGAGAGGTAAAGAAGGTCGCGTCTGCAGCATCCTTACCACTGGTTCTTCTGAGGTGAGAAGTCTTTGGAAAGAGAAAAAATATGATGTGGATGGTATTCACTAGAAACCGCTGAAGGATTTATTTAGAGAAAGATGAAAAGTTTATGTCTATACATTTTGAAACATTTGTGCCTAAAATATTAGTGAGGGTCCAATTAAACACTGCTCTAAAAAGTTGTCGAATCTGGAAAGGGTTTTTTGAGGGCTTTCTTGCCATGATGTCGTAATTTGCGTCTTACTCTGTGTCCGGCGACAGTTGCCTGCTGTCAGGAAGCTGGTACAGAAGGTTGACGAAAATTCTTACTGAGCAAGACAAAAGTTCAAGTGTAGAGAGGTGGGAAGAGTAATAATAGACCTTCTGATGGAATGGAGCTTAGTCTTACTGGTGCAGGAGCTATGAGCACCTGCCTCACAAACTGGGCTCTTCTGTAAAGATTTAATGATACTGTTGCACTTGAATTTGCCTGTAGTACTGCTTATTAATACAAATTATCTTTTTTCCCTCTAAGGCGTGTGCTCGTCCCCTTATATCGGTTTACTCCGAAAAGGGGGAGTCATCTGGTAAAAATGTCACCCTGCCGGCTGTTTTCAAAGCTCCCATTCGACCAGATATTGTAAACTTTGTTCACACCAACCTAAGAAAAAACAATAGGCAGCCCTATGCTGTCAGTGAATTGGCAGGTATGGCTTTACATTTTCTATGGGTTGATGTTTTGGGGCTGCTTCACAGTCATGATGAAATCCCACTGCATTGGTCCGTGTTTCTGAACCACATGATTTTCTTGGATGTTCTGATGCTGTTTGTTACCATGAATAAGAACCCAGATGAGTCTGACCTGGAGCTCAAACATTTTTCTTCCAATTTTAGGTCATCAGACCAGTGCCGAGTCTTGGGGGACTGGTAGAGCTGTGGCTCGAATTCCCAGAGTTCGAGGTGGGGGAACTCACCGTTCTGGCCAGGGTGCCTTTGGGAACGTATCCTTTTTTTTCACACCTAGGCTGGATGTAGCTTACTGGTCACAGTTTATTCATATTGATATATTTTGAAACATTTATGCCCAAAATACTAATGATGACCCAGTTAAACACTATTCTAAAGAGTTGTGGAATCTGGAGAGGTGTTGAGGATTTTCCTTGCAATGATGTCGTAATTTGCGTCTTACTCTGTGTCCAGCGACAGTTGCCTGCTGTTGGGAAGCTGGTACAGAGGGTTGCCGAAAATTCTTACTGAGCAAGACAGAACCTTTTAAATTCATACTATTTAAGAAGTATAATTCTTAACTAAGGCAATAGATGTGCCGAGGAGGCCGCATGTTTGCACCAACCAAAACCTGGCGTCGTTGGCACCGCAGAGTGAATACAACCCAGAAGCGATACGCCATCTGCTCTGCCCTGGCAGCCTCAGCCTTACCAGCACTGGTCATGTCTAAAGGTTTGTGGGCTTTTTAATTGTAAGAGTGATACAGAAGCCTCCCCCCTTTTTCTTTTAACTTAAACCTGAATCATTTTATGACCATTTTTGCTTAAAATTCTGATCATCCCAGGGTTGTAAATTTCTTTTCAATGGCCCATGCCTGTAGCTCAGTTTTCTATCCCTAGCACTGCATCAAATAACCATTTCCTAAGTTCAGCTGCCGAAATGATGAGCTTCCACTTAAATGGTCCGTGTTTCTGAAACAAATGATATTTGTGGAAATTCTGACTTGGCAAATTGTATGCTTTTGGCTATTGTGGATTGTACAAATGCCTCTTAATTTTTTGAAGGCTGCAGAGTAACCAGGTAAGTATTGAATTGGCTTTGTTAGGTCATCGAATTGAGGAGGTTCCTGAACTTCCTTTGGTGGTTGAAGATAAAGTTGAAGGTTATAAGAAAACCAAGGAGGCTGTTCTGCTTCTTAAGAAACTTAAGGCCTGGAATGATATCAAAAAGGTGGGTTTAATGTACATATTTAGAATTTAGTAGTCCTTGATAATGTGGATTTCTAAGTTTGATTTTTCAGAACATTAAAGATTAGACAGTTAACTGTCTGGCTCCACTGGGTATTAGTTAGAGGATACTGCCCCCGTAACAAGATCCAAGAATGCTTATGTCTCGTAAAAATGAGGTAGTATTGGCATATAACCTACATACATTTGTAGATGGTTTATAATAAATACTGTGTAACTAGAATACTCTGTTGTATAGAGAATAAGGGTGTGTGTGAGTGGGTGTTCAGTACACAGTGTTTTACCAGAATGTTTTCAGTCTGCTTTGGGCTGAATCCATGGGGTGGGAACTGTCGTACTTAATCATAGTACTAACGCTGTTGGTGTTTTAGGTCTATGCCTCTCAGCGAATGAGAGCCGGCAAGGGCAAAATGAGAAACCGTCGCCGAATCCAGCGTAGGGGACCCTGCATCATCTACAATGAAGACAATGGCATCATCAAGGCCTTCAGAAACATCCCTGGTAATTCTGTGTTCTTTATGTATGGTGATTACCTACACCGTGCACCTGTACTCAGCTTTGATGGTGATGAAATTCCACTTCATGGTCCGTGTTTCTGAAATGCATGATTTTGTGGAAGTTCTGATTTCTAGCTGAATGAGTTGCACTACTGATGGGTAAAGATCAGTAATAAGAGTTTCCAGGTACCTTACGTAGCACATAAGATGATTTGTGATCCTTTTGTTGAAATGTAGGCAACCTAAATCTCCTTTCCCCTTAAAGGCATTACTCTGCTTAACGTAAGCAAACTGAACATCCTGAAGCTTGCTCCTGGTGGGCATGTGGGACGTTTCTGCATTTGGACAGAAAGTGCCTTTCGGAAGTTAGATGAATTGTATGGCACATGGCGTAAAGCTGCTTCTCTCAAGAGTAACTATAAGTGAGTAGTTTTCATATTCGCTGAATAAAAATAATGTAAACTGGGCATTTACATTCAAAATTGGCTTTGTATTTTCAAAATCTTTAGTTCACATTTTCCTTTAGAGTACAAACAATAGGCTAATGATAAATGCACTTCTACATTTAGTTCATGTTTATGAGGAATGATGTAGTACAAATTCTTACTGAGTTACTGGAGATTTAAATGCTTAAAAAGTAAATGTATTGCAGTTCACATTCTTTGATCAGTTTTTGACAAAGGAGAATCCAGGCATACACTGTTGATCTTCTCCCTTTAGCCTGCCCATGCACAAGATGATTAATACAGATCTCAGCAGAATTTTGAAGAGTCCAGAAATCCAAAGAGCCCTCCGAGCACCACGGTAAAGTTTTTATATTTGAAAGTATAATTTTTGTTACAGACTATAAAAAACTCAAAACGTGTATGATGTGAGTGCAGTGCTGATACTATTTTTTCCTCTTTCTATAGCAAGAAGATTCATCGTAGAGTCCTGAAGAAGAATCCACTGAAAAACCTGAGAATCATGTTGAAGTTGAACCCATATGCAAAGACCATGCGCCGGAATACCATTCTTCGCCAGGCCAGGAACGTAAGTGGTAATTTGTGTTTATTGGCGCTGTCAGGTTTTTTAAGATTTGATTGTTAACATTTTACTCTTGATTTGTTGCAGCATAAAATCCGACTGAATAAAAAAGCTGCTGCTGCTGCAGCAGCTGCAGCAGCCAAATCAGATGAGAAGGCAGCTGTAGGGAAGGGGGTTGCAGGCAAGAAGCCTGCAGACGGGAAGAAAGGAAAGAAGGCAGATGTTAAGAAGCAGAAGCCTTTGGCAAAAAAGCCTGCAGCAGCCAAGAAACCAGCTGAAAAGAAACCCGCTGAGAAGAAACCGGCTGAAGAGAAGAAGTCTGCTGCATAAACTTAGTATCTCCTTATTCCATAAAGGTCATACAAAGTTTGGACAGCTTATTTTGAATAAAGACTCAATCGGAGAGGCAAAGAGAAACTTCGTACGTGTGTTTTGTGAATCTTCATTAGAACTTTTTTGTAAAAATTTCTTTACCCTAATTCCAGCTCCTTTTTTTCACTCAGCCTGGCTTTGAAAACAGTGTACCTACCCTCAGCCTCCCAGATTATTTTTTACAGGCACATGCCACCATGCTTGACATCACACCAGCCTTTAATTTACTCCATATTGTACCACTTCGTATATAGTGGGAACCAGGATTATTTATTTTGAGACAGGGTCTCACTTTAACTTAGTCCAGGCTGGTTCTGACCTCAAGATGCAGCCCATGCTGTCCTGTGCCACCACACCTACTTTATGTGGTATTGGGAAATTGGGCCCGTGACTTCGTGATTGTTACACAAGCTCTCTTAACTGCTGTGCTGTCCTTTCAGCCTCGGGGTTATATTTAAACTCCATGGAAAGGGGATTCTTGAAAAACATGACAGGATCCACTAATAAGACAGTTGTAAGGTTTGAGGCTTAAAGCTTTGGCTCGAAGGAAGGAGTGTTGTGACTCAGTGTAACCTTTAGGGGGCGCAGTTCCACAATGTTTTGAAGTACGGTAGAATCAGGTGATGACCAGAGAAGTGTTAGTGGCTGTGATTGCACTGGGGCTTTGTCGCACTCTAGCTTCTTGCTGAGTATTCCAGTTATGCCTAGAGGTTGGAGTGGGTTATCTCGTTGACTGTCAGAATCACGCCACTACGGCATTAGCTCGCCCTTGTCGACCTCCCTGTTTTGCATTGAGTGAAGGACGAGTTCGCAGACGGGTAGATTCCTAATCTTCCCCGTTTCCTTGGCCAAGTGTTGGCACCAAGGTGCCGTCCCAGGTGCTCTTCCCCTTGTTAGGGCCTCTAACGCCCTGGTGGAGTTTGCGAGCCTACAGGCTTTGCCTCTATGGGCTGAGTGGACCCAGCCACTGGGACTGCGCAGGGAGGGGGGTGTTTTAACTAGGACGCTGTCACAATGAAAAAATAGCCAAAATACTGCCCGTCGTCCTCTACCAACATGGCCGCTGGCCCCGCCCCTAGCGCGGTTCCGGGAAGTTGTAGCGATGCGTCATCACCGAGCGACGCGTTGCGGCGGACGACGGCGTGCCCTGGGACGATGTTGAGCCGGCTTCAGGAGCTACGCAAGGAAGAGGAGACGCTGCTACGGCTGAAGGCCGCCCTGCACGACCAGCTGAACCGCCTAAAGGTGACCCCACTGCCCCTCGACTCCTGCGCGACCCAGCCTCTGCGGCGCCCGCCTGTTGCCTCTGGGCTAGCAGCTCACAATCGCGGCTGGCAGAAGTGACTGGGAAGCTTGCGTTGTGACGAGGCCCCACTGCTCCGAAGCTTGTGGTCTGGACTGAGACCCAAGAATTTGCCAAGTACGGTCCCTTAACCGGCCTCAGTCCGCGGCCCTCCCCCGTGCTGCTGCGGACGGGCTTTTCCCTGAAGGCTGGCCAGCTTTTCCTCCCCGTGTATCTCCTGAGCCCGTTTACCAGCTTGCATTGGCGTTTGAAACGCCTCCAGTACTGCACAGCTAAAAGGGATCCTTAGATCCACCCGCGATCTAAAGGAAAAAAATAGAGACCTGTGTGAAAGATTGGTCCTAGAGCCTAGATTTCCCAGTAGCTCTTCTCGCAGCAGTTACTGAATCCATGGCACTGGGGAGCATACCTGAGAGGGATTTACCCCTGTGCGATGATCATGGTGGCCCCTGGCCAGCATCCTCACGTGGAACCTTTCAGTCTGAGACACGATAACCGTACAATCTCCTTAAAAACAGGCTTTCTACAGCTGTAGCATATCAAAATATTAAGCCTTTTCATCAGATGGCCTGCATTTATGTATTGAAAAAGCACCTCTACCGGTATCTAATGTCTGTGTGATGAAGGTGTCCGAAACCCACAGTTAATGATCCTCCAGGGAACACCTCCACTTGCTCTTTATGCTTGTTTCTGCCATTACTGACAATTCAAATCTCGGAAATCCAGCTCTCTCTAGAGCCAGAAGGTAACACATGGCTCCTCCCGTGCCCCCCGTGTACCTCACGCTGGATAGTGAGCCAAGGACCTTTGCCCTGAGCGTTGTCCCCAGCCCCTTCTATTGCTCGACTGACCAATTGAGACAGCCTTGCTGAGTTGCCTAGACTGGGCATGAACTTGATGGTCTTCCTTGCCTGTGCATCCCAGAGTGCTGGGATCACAGGTGTGCACTGCCTTCCCAGCTACACCTGGCTTGTAGTGGCACTCCTGCATTTCTTCTGGAATTTCCTAGGTCTGAGGAAATGGCAACTGGGACTAAGCCAAACCACTTATACACAGTCCTAGGGAAAGAGTAGGGTCTTTTTTTTTTTTTTTTTTTTTTTTTGAGACAGGGTCTTAACCTATTAGTGCAGGCTGGCCTTGGACTCATGGCACTCCGGCCTCAGCCTCCCTCCCGAGTGCTGGGGTTACAGGCATGTGCAACCATGACCAGCTTTATTTGATGCCGGGGAATCAAATTCAGGGCCTTGCTTAACTGCTGTGCCTCTAGCCCCTTTGCCCCTCTCCTTAAAACGCTAAGAAAGCTTAAGAGATACTTCCCACTCCTACCCTGCAGCTTACACATCGCTGGAGCAGCCCAACAATTACAGACTACACATCTACCATGATGCCAGCTGTTTACAGAATGCTGAGGAATTTGTCATCACCAGTAGGGGATATACTAAGACAGTGTCTTTAACTCTTCCTAGGTTGAAGAACTGGCCCTTCGATCAATGATCAGTTCCACAGATGGGAATAAGAAACAACCTACCCAGCCTGTACCCGAGCAGTCACAGGATGTAAGCTAACCACGTACAGGCCTAGGAGGTGCACACCGAGATCACTCCGCTCCCTTGCTGCTTGGGAGTCACCAGATCTGGTGGAGTATTATGGAACCCAAAGGACTCTTGAGAATCACTCTCCTTTTTTTTTTTTTTTTTTTTTTTTTTTGTGGTGCTGGGAACCAAACTCAGGACCTTGACTTGGTAGACACAGGTGCTCTGCATCTGCTACATAAGCTACATCTGCTGCCCCTGCTCAGAGCTGATTTTAGAAGCTGGCCACCCTGTTAGTTATTTAGGTAGCTTACAGCCCAGCTCTCTGCCCGTTGGTTATACCTTGAGTAACTTAACATCCCCTAACTCAAATTATCCATTTGCAGAAATAGCCTGAGAAAAGTATGGAGAATTTTGCAGAAATACTTCAAAATGTGCTGCTCTGTGAACAGACCTGGGACTCGAACATAGAATGTTCCTTCTGTACAAAGTTCCGTGCTGAGACAAGTCCCAGGCTTTGTTCTGTCCCTCTCCTACCAGATGCCTTCAGGGACATCAGTAAAATCCCACCCTAGGTTCCTAGGTTCACCGTATGTGAGCAGTCCTGGATATTGTGTGCTAGGCCACAAGTCTTTGTAGTCCTCATGTTGGAGAGTTTTTCAGGAAACATGTTTGTGAATCAGGTAACCTTCCAGCAAATCTGTCATGTGCTCTTCTGCCTATTTTGGCAGTGGGGCGAAGGTAGAATCTGGAGAAACAGGAAAGTTGCCGTACCTCTTAGTCATGAGTACTGGGGATGAGTGTGCAGTGGAGGTTTGATTTGGAAACACTTCTGAGAATTTGCTGCTTTGAGGTGGACTTATTTCCTACTAGTGTCTGACATCCTTGGCTCACACAGATGCTGATGCATGTGGACAACGAGGCGTCAATCAACCAGACGGCACTGGAGTTGAGCACACAGAGCCATGGGATGAGACAGGAGGAGGAGGAGGAAGAGGAAGAAGAGGAATCGGATTCCTAAAAGGAGTCGCAAGCCCAGGTTAGTGTCGTCAGTACTTTTCTTTACGGAAGGCATCTGCTATGAGCCCCAAGGCCCACTTTAAAGAGAACCATAGGAGGCTACATAGGCAACTTGAGCTTCAAGATGTTGTAACAAAAACTAGTGATAGGGAAAACATGGGCTGAGGATGTAGTGCTTGTCTAGCATGTCTAACATTTTGGGTTCCATCCCCAGGACTCAAAAAGAAAGAAAAAAAAGTGACATGGGGCTAAGGGCCCCAGCACCACATAAGCCAGACGTCGTAGCCATGACTCAAGAAGCCGAAATGAGAGGATCACCATGAATTTCAGACCAGACCAACTCTGTAAAGGGGAAGAAGTGACAGAAAATCAGAGATGGTTACCATTGAGTTGTTTGGATGGTGCAATATCTATAATCTAATTAGATTTAGTGTTCTCTTGTGTTCAAAACGAAATTTTCTCTGGAATATTATTGAGAAAGTCTGGCATTTGCAAAAAGGGCAGAGTTAAAATACAAACCAGGCTTTCTAGTCAACAGTGATTTTATTTTAGGCAGGCCTCGTGGTGCAAAGTCTGTAATCCCAGCATTATGGAAGATCAAAAGGATTCAAACCTAGCCTGGCCACATTGGAGACTTAGCAAGGCCCCATCTCAAAATCAAAAGTAAAAGTGGGCTGGCGTGGCTTGAGGAACAGTAGAGCACTGAGAGTGCTTGCTGCCAAGCACAGGCCCTGAGTTCAATTCCCCAGCACCCCATGGGCTGGTGGTGGTGGTAAACACATGTAATCCCAGTACTTGGGAGGCTAGGCAGAAAGACTGCTTAGAGTTTGAGGCCAGCTTGGGCTACCAAGTGAGACCCTAAAAAAAAAAAAAGCTGGGAATGTAGCTCAGGAGAAGGCCCAGCACTCACCCCCTGGTACCACAAAAACAAACCAAAAATGCCTTTTTAAAGAAAACCAGCAAAGGGCTGTTTTGCAGAGCCCATGTGAGGTAGGTTGTAGCCTGGGAAAGATGACCAGGAAAGGACAGGGGCTGCTTGAGAGCAAGCACAGGCTGCCACCGTCTTTCGGAGGCAGGGAAGCACTGCCTGTTGTGGACTGTTTGCTGTAGTGCCAACACACTGCTAGTGAGAGGTGCTTAGAAATAAGTGACATATCAATGTGAACAGCCACCAGCGAGCATGCTGATGTCTAGAAACCAAGAGAGAAAGGGGCAGTGCCTGCTCTGAGGTGGCCCTACACCTACTTCAGGTGCTTAGACAGGAAATGTGCCCTGAAAGACGAAATATTTATGTCTGTGTTTCACCCCTTTTCTACTCATCAGTTAGTCACTGAACTCTGTTGTAAGAATAAACTGTTGCCCAGCAACATAAAAGGCAGAACAAAAAGAACTTCATTGTGCAAAACTGACATAGCTTTTCTAGAAGAAAACCCAGGTAGACCTTTATTTTTGTTTTTGCTGTTAATCAACATTTGACTGAAATTATTTCCTCTTACAAGGAATCAACAGGATGCTTAAGAAAGGCTGTTCCTTAGAACACATGGGAGATAGTTCTAGAACAATGCTCAAGGGGCACAGTTCCAGCATATGGTTTAAATATGAGCACCTGGTTTAAATATGAGCACGTGCTATTATGGGCTGGCAAGCTGGCTTGGTATCCTAGCTCTGCCACTAACTACAAACTGGTGACTTGTCCTGTCCTCGGTACAGTCCTGTGAAGTGAGAATACTCATTTAACCCAGCAATTTCACAGGTGACTGTGACATGCTAGTGAGGTGTCACCTACAAATCCAACAAACTCAGTGTCTCGGAACCAGGAAGTCTGAGGAGGGATCTAGCAGGGGAAGCGAAACACTGCAGGACCGACACAAACATTCTTAAAAGATTTTTCTTGACTTTTAAAAACTACTGGAAAAAAATCTTTTAGCTCTTAAAATGTAGTCCTTCTGGATATGAGTAAAGAATTAAAAACACCTTCCAGAGACACTGCATGAAGGCACGTGGAGCACAGTTCTAGATACCATGTCACTCTGATCTGTGTTACTAAGGCTGCAATTTGTTTATTTGCATTGCTAGAGATGGAAACGAGTACTCTACCACTAAGTTATAGTGGAACCCTGAGTTTCCCAGGGTTCCCTTGAAATTCTGCCTCAGCCTCCCAAGGATCTGGGATTACAAATTACATGCCATCTCACTTGGCACAGTTATTTCATTCCAGTGAGTATTGATGGCGCCCTGTCCTTGGTACAGAGAAGCAGGGTATGGGTTAGAACTCGGCCTGAACGAAAATGCGTGAGGAAGATTGCTGAAGACGGCTGTCATCCTCACCACAAGAAAAAATGACTATCTCAGGCAGCAGTACATGACACTGACCAGTGTTTGTACCCAAAGCTCAAGTAGTTCCAGGTAGATCGATCTCCCTATTCAAGTCATTATCCAAAAACAATTTATGTAAGAATGGATTTAAGTTTTATAAAATCTGCCCTTCCAAAGAAAATGAGGAAAGAAGTGCTGGCCAGGCAGCCTCATTTGTACCTAAAGTTCCAAAAACCATTTCTGATAGGAAGGAGACCAGTGGGGTGGGGGGAGGGGGCGCGGGGGCAGACAGACAGGGATGTGGCTTCACTGCCAGCTCACAGGCATGAAGAAGCACTGGACACACCTCCCCGGAGGTGCCGTGAGCTGTAAGTGGTAAGAGAAGTTTGTGTGTGGGAACCCGCCTGCGCCTCTCTCCGGAACAGCTGGGACAGGATGGCTGCTGGGAGAAGTGGTTTGGAGTTTCTCTCAGCTTCTTCCCAGCCCCTACCTGCTGTTTCCCTGGGATCAAGAGATGGAAGAAAAGCAGGAATCTGGTCCCAGGCCCAAGGCAGGTGGCTGGCAGTGAGATGCAGGTCCTGCCTGAGAAGCCTTCATCCTAGGGTTGAGGTTGAGTCTGCAGGAGGCTCCACCTGCCCGCGCTCGGCTTTCTGCCTTTCCCCCTGCTGCCAGGCCTGGCTACATACACCATGGAATTTCTTGGATACAGGAGAAAGTGAAAAGCCTATCATAAAAGGAGAAAGGCCTTTTATCCTTTTTTAAATTTGACAGTATATTTATTAGAATAAGAGATTCAATCTGTTAAACATCTGGAGTAAAAGGATTAAAAGGATTTTCATACAATTGTAGGCACTATACACGTCGTTTACAATAGCATTGGTACTGGGATTAGGGCAAAATAGAAATCTGACACATTTTAATGCCTTGATCCATTTGTGACATTCAGAGTAACTCCACCACAACAGAAACACTAGTCCAAACTTAAAGAGACAAACTAAGTACCCCACACAGTATATTTAAAAATAAATACAGAAATACAACCAGAAGTCTACAGATGACTGCAGTCGACACACTGGCGAAGCCCTAGCTACTGTGGCAGTGACGGGCTCCAGCTAGATTCTGACGGAATTGCCAAGTTCTACATCAAAAGCAACAGCTACTGAAAGAACAGGATGTCCACTTCCTGATGCGCACGGTCACAGCAGCACAGCATGCTTCACATGCACTGCCTGCGAAGGGTCCCCGGGCCTCCTCCCTCTGGCTGAGAGAAGGGACGCCCGGCAAGAGGGAAGTACCACTGAGTGTCCAAGAATCCTAAAAATACAGTGGGCAGCGGTCACGTGGAGCAGGAACAACAGAGCACATGTCAGTACGACGACTACCCACAGTCACTGTAGTAGAGCCTGGCATGTGTTTACTCGTCAGCATACACACAGACAGCCCCAAGCACAAGCCAGTCCACTTGCGGAGTAACAACAGTGATCAAGACAGTGATAGTAAAAATGATATGAGTACAGTTTTGGCACATGCTGTGTTCTTCATCCTTTGTCATAGGTGAAATGCACGTCTGAACAAACAAGCGTGGGAGAAAGGCCGGACCATCGGGGTACCACCCTCCTGTTCCCAGAGGCCTAGATGCCAGCCGCGTGGGTTGGTGTGCTGGGCTGGTTAAGGCCGATGGTAGAGCAGAGCCAACCTGCAAAATCCACTTCCTCAGCGTCGGATCTCTTGATGAAGGCATGGACCTGCACGTAAGGACACAGGAGAGGTGATGGTGTTGTAGGAAAGCCCAGGAGCCACAGGTGTGTGCCTGGCCTGGCAGGAGCTCCTGGCGCCCTCCCCTGGGCAGCTGCTGAGGCTGCAGCCAGGCGCCTGTTTGACCTGGCCCTGGGCAAACCTCACCTCTCCGAGTTGGTCTCACAGAATGAGATGGGGACAGGAGCCCACCATGCTGAGAGGGCTGAAACGGGTTCTGCAGCCCAAGGCTCAGCAGAACCACAGGGCTCAGGGCACATCAGGGAAGGGGCTCGGGAAGTACCAGAGAGAAACAGGCAACATGAAGAGATAGGTACTCTAGGAATCAAATAAATGGACTTACCATGAGCTGTTTAAGATCTGCTCTCTCTGCAGGGTTTTTTATTAAGCTGGAAGGAAGGAAAGTGACATGAGAGCCGTGGCCGCCCACACTGCTGACGGCTGCCCATGCTGCAGCAGGCTGATGGACCCTTGCATGCGTGGGATCCCATCTCCTTGGGAGTCGGAAGGGAGCCCAGCCTGAGTAATAGTGAGACTCCACTTCACAACAAAAAGCCAGTCCCTGCAGAGCAGGGGCTGCAAGCAGCACCATAGTCAGACACGTCATGGAAGGCCTGGCGCTCCATAGGAAAGCTGGGGCAACAAAGGAAAAGCGATGGAAGACAGGCTTTGTGGAGAGGGAGGGGGCCTGGGAGTCTGGGGGTGAGGTGGGAAGAGGGAAGAGACGTGATAGATAAATGAAGTTCAAGGTGTAAAAACGCAAGCTGTAGCAGCAGCTGGATGGGAAAGGGCAGAGCCGGCCAATCCAGGGTGCCTCAGTATGTGTGCCTGTGTACAGGCCGCATGCGTACTAGGCAAAGGCTCTACCAAGGGGCTACATGCCCAGCCCCTCCACTGCTTCCTTCCAGAACAGGAGCAAACTTACCATTTATTTACGAAATCCTGAAATTCCAGACTGAACACTCCACTGGGCAGTTTTGGAGGAGGCTGCAAACAAATCGCAGCACGTGAGAAATGCCCAGCCCCACCATCCGGCCCCCCTGCCTCCATTTGTGCTGTCCTCACTGAGGGAGGGCTGCGGGCCTCTGGGGTGCACTGTGGAGCCCCCGGTCTCAGCACATTAAGAACTGGGGCCATATCAAGTGTTCGACACTTGTCTGGTGACTGAATAGGTCATTTTTCCTGTCCAGGCCTCAGTATACTCTGTAAAATGAGGTTCTACCTGCAGGCACTGGGTCCTTCTGTACCCTGATACTGTAATTAAGTGTGGCTGGCATGGAAATGTCACCAGAAGTTACTAACAGGAAGAGATGAAGATACGCAAACCCGCAGGCCTCGCTTAGGCCTAACAGCACCTAAGAGCAGAAACAAAGCCAAAAGCAAAGCTCGGGTTAAGGCGCTAACTGGCAGAGGGCCAGGCCTGAGAGACTGGCACCTAATTGCTGCAGAGTAAGGCTATTTTCAGTCCCCCAACAAGCACACTGGCAACAGGTCTGTTTTCCCACAATGTCCTGCCAGGCTACATAGGACAAGGCCTAGAGCAAGTACACTCAACCGCTGCTAGGAGCTGAACCCCGGACAGGGCAATGTTGATAGAGTGTACAGACCCAAATTAAGTGATTCAAGATTTAAAATGGCCAGGCCCCATAAGTCATAATGCCAACATGGGAGGCTGAGGCAGAGGATAAGTTTGAGCCCAGCCTGGGCAACCTGACAACTTATACCCAGTCTCAAAATCAAAATCAGAAATGGGGGAGTGGTGTTGCTCAGTGTGAAGGCCCTGGGTTCTATTCCCAGTTTAAAAAAAAAAAACACACGCACACACGCACACACACAAAAACCCTGCTAGGTGCAGTAGTGTGCCCCCATGGTCCCAGCTACTCCGGAGCCTGGCACAAGGAGGCAGCATGAGCCCAGGAATTTCAGGTCAGCCTAGCCACAGAAGCCCAGCCTCCCACTCTTCTGATCTGAGGCCAAATGCAACCCAGCGTGAGCCCACCCTGCAGACTGCCCGTGCTGATGGGTGTCTAGAGGCCAGCGACCCGAGGGAAGGAGCTGGCCAGGGAGGACTGTGTGCCAGCAGGGACTCCTGGGAAGGAGAAAAGGGGACTACGGGGTAGGAGGTCGTAGGTAGCATGAAGGACCCAAGCTACTTCTCATCCTGGAGCCTCAGTTTCCTCTCCGACAGGAAAAGGACACGTGCATTAGGGCCAGCCAACAGCTGGGAAGGGCTGGAATGTGAGCGTACACAGCAGGAGCGCAGTGGGAAGCACACCAGGAGCGGGCATCTCGTCCCTTCCTGGCTCCCACCCAACAGTGGGGTGAGGCCTGCGGGTGTCCCCGACGCCACGCTCTGCCCGCTGCGACTCCTGCAACACGAATCGGAGCCAAACTCTCCACTCTTCGAGGGGCACTAAACTCCTAGGAGAATGTGAACCAGGGACAAGGATTTATTAACCTCTAGGTAAACCAGGTTATTCCTTTTGAGTTTGTAATGGACAAGGGAACCTTTTTTTTTTTTTTTTTTTAACCCTTTTGGGGTGTGGGTCCACTGGGTAAGAAAATATTAAGAAGCTATTCCATGGTTTTCTGAGGAAGACAGGGATACGGTGGTATCCTGTATCTGGTACCCTGGCCCATCGGACCCCAGCTGCCTCCCAGATGTGCCAGAACTCATCCCTTTTCTTCAGTCACCTACCAAGACTGCTCCTGCAGCCAGGACTGCTGGCCCTTGTCGTCTGCTCCAATGCTGTCTTTGCTGTAGCATAGCTCCTCCAGCCCTGGCCCACAGGCGCCTCCGTGCATGCCTGGGCTGCCTGCAGCTTCCCACCCTGCCTCCAGCCCCATCTGAGCAATGGCTGACAGTCTCCTCCCTCGTCCTCCCACTGTGTTCACTCAAGCTCAAGCCTCCATCCACTCCACAAGTGGGCTGTGCTCCTTGCATTATCGCCAGCCACCGGCAGTTTGCAGCAGGAAAACTGCAGTCACCTACAATGTCACTAGGACATGACTACTATGTTTTATTACTTTATAGACTATAGGCACATAATTATGTATGTAGATTTTTCTTAAAGAATTAATCATAGCATGCACACTACTTAATCCCTCATGTAACTTCAAGTATATGTGTTCTGTATTTCCACACTCATGTTTAACTCCCACAGCTTTTTAACAGCATATGAAAAGCATTTGCAGTTACACACGCCTTGGCTGTGCGTCTCTGCACACTTGATGGTCTCTGCGACTAGGGTCTTCTTTCTCTCCTACTCCTGCCCCACAGTGCTTAGCACCCAGGAAGTGCACTGGAGAGCGCCGGAATGGGACTGGGCAAGCTGGAGGCTCCCCAGTCTTGGAAAGGAGGACTCAGAGCTACCTCAAGTGTCCCAGGGAAGGAACTTCTGCAGTTTCTACACCACCCACTCACCTCCAACAGTATGGTACACCAGTGCCCAGGAGATCCTAATGTGAGATCCACTCAGTCTTCCTCAACAACTCAACATGGTAATTTTCTTTAGAGAAGCAAGTATTTTCCAAGGTTAAGAAAACTGGGTAGTACTTACCTCATTGACTATGTAGTCCAGCAACTCAAAAATTGCCATGGGAGGTCGGCTGTCCATTCCATATGCTATATATTGTTAAAAAAAAGAAAAATACCTTCTCAGAAACAGCAGGTTACCTGTCAGTATGAGGCTATGGGTGTGGATTCCACCGCCCATAGCCATGTGGTAAACAGAAGAGCCACACAAAGTCTGAAAATGGAAGGGACCAGTAAAGACCACAAAGGCAGCCAGCAGAAGTCTGGGCCCTGCCACTTTCTAGGTTTGTGTCATTAAGATAATGAGGGGACCACTAAGACAAAGTATTATATGTAACCTTGATGCAGGGATAGATGATAATTACATGTGCCTGCTACTTTTTTTTTTTTTTTTTTTTTTTTGGCTGGCCTTGAACTCACAGCAGCAGTCCTTTGGCTTCAGTCTCCTGAGCACTGGGATTACAAGTCTGCAACATCATGTCCATCTGATCTTTATGTAGGGCTAGGGAATTGAACCCAGGACCCTGTGCTTGCTAGGCAAGTGTCTTAGCCACTGGGCTACACTCCCAGTCCATTTTTATTTTTATTTTTTTTTTTAAGACAGGATCTCTCGTCTGTAGCCCAGGCTGGTCCTAAACTCACCGGTGTAGGACTGGCTGGCCTTGGACTCTGGACAATCTGCCTGCCTCATCTTCCTGCTGGGATTATAAACATGTACTACCACATCCAGCTTTATGTGGTGCTGGTGAATCAAACTCAGGGCCTTGTACTGCTGTGGCATTCTTCCAGCCCCTTTATATTTGATTTTGAGACAGGGTCTTGGGTAAGTTGCCCAGGCTTGAACTCGTGATTACCCCTCTCCACCTCCCAAAGTGCTGGGATTACAGGCTGCACCACGAGCCTGAATTCCTTCCTTATATCAAGACAAGAATGTGATAACTAAAGAACTCAGTTCTGGCCCCAGCATCGCTAGCCCTCCAGCAACCCACCAAACCCAGTGACCCACCGACAGCTCCCACTGGCCTCTCTGCTTCCCCTTCACATTCTGTCCCTCAGGTCTCCCTGGCCACACATGAACTTCCTGAGATCCAGGTTACCTCATGGCAGTCACACTGGAAGAGGCAGGCAGACCGCACAGCATTTATCACCATGACGGTCACACTTAACCATCTTCAGGCCTATGTGACTTTGGCAAGTGCTCTGCGCCACCTCCGTGTCCTCACCTCTAAAAGGGACCATAACAGTGCTCACAGTGGACTGCAATTAAAATGAGAATGCCAGGTAAGTCCACGGTGGCTGACAACAGAAACTGAGTGTGCATTACTGCAAACAGGGCTCTTTCACAGTGATGGAATGTTCTGGAGTGAGACCACAGTGGCAGCTGCACAACAGAGGTGCCTGCGACAAAACAGCTCAGCTACATACTTAAAACACAGTGCATCTTATGTTATGTGAATTTTATCTCAAAAAATCTGCTAAAGAATGTTATAATTAAAAAGCAACTTAGATGGGTAAGGAGGTGCACCTGTAATCCCCACACTCTGGGAAGCTGAGGCAGGAGGATGCAAGTTCAAGTCCAGCCTGGTCCACTTAGCAAGACCCTGTCTCAAAAAAATAAAAAGTGCTAAGGATGTAGCTTAGTGACAAGCCCTTGGGTTCAATCTCTGGTATCAAAAAAGAAAAAGAAAAAAAAACAAAAGGCAATGTATACAAAGTTTCCAAGTTCAGCACTTAGAACAAAGCTAGTACTTAGCAAATGGTAGCAAGCCAAAACAATAATAATTTCCTACACCCACCTGGAGACCCCTGCTAGCTGCCCCAGCCCCCATCTAGCTCCCATAGAAGCTGTGCTGGCAGAATGCACAGGGAATCAGCTCCCCAGAAACTCCTGAGGTAAGGGACCCTAACATTCCACTCTGAAACATAGCTGGGACACTCACAGCTGAGGGGTCTTCCGGGGGTCCTTGGCCTGGGTGGTGTCTCAGCCGCGTCTCCCTCCACGTGACACCCAAACATCAGCTCCAGCTCCTTGGCATCTGGAGGTGGGATGGGATACCTCCCAACTGCCATCTCCACCAGAGAGAGCCCCATGCTCCAGATGTCGGACTGCACAGAGTAGTGGGTGCCCTGGAGCCTTTCTGGCTGCAGAAGAGAGAGAGACACAGCTGTCACCCAGAGTAGGCCAGGAAGCTGGCTCTGCTGGCGCATTTGATTTTCTGTCCCCGGCTCTGGACAACTTGTGTCCTGTATCAAAAGTTCCACTACCCTCTTGAACCTGGACTCCCAATTGCCCCCACACAAATTCGAGCTAGCTCTGTGGCTCTGACTACGTGCCCCAAACCTGCCCAGTGTTGATGGCATCCAACCAGCCGGGCCCTGGCTGCCACTTCACCTGTGGTTCTGGCTCAGCCCTCCCTGGCCACTGCCTTGTATGGGCAGGGCAGCCTGTCACCTGAGTCTGAAACACAAAGCTTGAGAAACACGGGCCACAGGTGAGGTGAGGAAGCAGGCAAAGGAACAAAGGATCTATGGTGAGAGGGTGTGTCATAGGACCTGGTCCCAACCCTGGAACATACAAGCTATGATACCTTAAGCCTCTGTTTCCTCATCTATAAAATGAGGCCACTGATAGTAACAATAGTAACAATGACCAGAAAAAACCCTCTCACTCTGCTCACTTGTGTTACAGAGGAAGTCAAATCAAATAAAAATGCATATTGGATGTTGCAAATGCCCTACAAATCAGAGTTGATACAGTGGGAAGGGTCAAAGAAAATTAAATACAGGGAGCTATACATAAGTATTAAGATTGTTATATCAGGTAGCGTACATATTTCACAAAAATCTATGACCATAGTACATTTATCTGGATCTAAAGTTAACTTTTCCCATAGGATTTTTCACTAACTCTCATCCTGGACTATTTTGAACTATGTAACCACAGAAACACAACCACTAAACCCCAAATCAATGAGTTCCAAGGCCTGTTCATTGACTCTGAACCTGAGAGCAGGCAGATAAGAGACCCAGGGGACCAGCTCCTGGCCCTGGCCAAGGAGGAAAGAAGCAAAGATGGATCACAGGGAAAGAGTGACAAGCGCTCTACTCTGGGCCACTGCAGCATGGACTGGCATCAGGGACACTGCCAGACTTAGCAAGAGAGAACAAGGATATGGGCAGGAACCTGCACACAGGGACCCTACGTGGCCGGTGCCAGCCCCAGCTTGACAAAGTTACGTATGTAGGTCACTTCTGCGAATCTAGGTTTGCTGATCTCTAAAATGGAGCAGCTGTCCTTACTGGCTGAGCAATGAGAGTAAGGTGAGACCACTTAAGGACAGAGGTGCTCTGATAGAGCGACATGAAACAACACATACGAAGGTCTCCCAGCACTGAGCTTGTTCCCAACGTTCCTACCTCAGCAGAGATCACGCCCACCTTAGGCCTCCCCTGCCCTGACTGCCTCAGAGTTCCCTGACTCCTGTCTCCTTACCCAGACATGGTCAGGGACATGCGGCTACATGCCCACCACTCATCAATCTCTCCCTCACACCAGGGCCAATACCAGGCTTCAGGGACACCAATGGCCCTGGCTCTGCCCCAAGGAGCTTATTGTACAGAGGAGGGAAAAGAGTCCTGTGCTCATGCAGCCGCCAGGAACGTGCACAGCATCTTGGGGGAACAGAGGAGCCAAGGGAGGTAGGAGCAAGATGGGCCATCGGCCGAACTAGGTAGACTCTAGCCTGGGGGCCACATGTACTCAGTGAAAGGCAGAGGCAGGTGACGAGGCGGCACACAGAGGAGGAAGCAGAGCAGCAGGGTAGAGAGGCCAATTCTACAAAGACTCAGGAGGTGAAAGAGGCCACGAGATGCTACAGGACAGAGAGTGGGTGGGGAGGTTCAAGGTGAGCCCCTGCTGCGAGAAACAGTGACGTTATTTTTGGCTAACAGAAAGGAGAAGGGGTAGAGGTCACGTCTGGGCATGATAGGTTCAATGGGTTCAAGGCGTGAAGACAAGGAAAACATCCAGAATGTAACTGGAACTCACCCTGCCGAATGCAGTGGAGCCCTGGAGCCGAGGCCACACCTCTGTAGTGAGGCAGGTCCCCACGTGTGCACCAAGGCCTGGGGAAGGCCCAGACTCCCTCTCTGCTCAGCTTCCACCTGAGAGAAGCCCTTGTGCGTTGTCTCCCCCCACCCTCCTCCCTGCATGCCCCTCTCCCGGCAAAGAGCTCTGACTACCCAGAGGCCGGAGAAGGAAGCAGCTGATCATACCGACATGTAGGACCTTGTGCCCACGAAGGAGTTGGCCATGGAGTCGATGAGCTGCCCACTCACTCCAAAGTCGCAGAGTTTGATCTCCCCGCGGGAGTTGACTAGAATGTTGGAGGGCTTGACATCTGTAAAGAACAGAAGACGGCAAAGGAGGGAATTAGCAGAGGCAGGCTGGGAGGCAAAAGTGAGCGGCCACAGCCAGAGCCAGCCACAGCCGGCCTTACCCGGCATGTGCCAGGTCAACGCTGTCCCAGGAGAGGTGGGCCCTTTACCCTTGTTCAAGGGCCCAGGAGGACCGTCAGGGTGGAAGGACCAGCTGCTGGAGGGAAAAGACAGAAAGGCAAATTCCTCCTCTTTGAGGTCCCAGACTTGGCCAGATGACCAACAGGAAGGGGTCAGCTATCATGAATGGTTAAGATTTCAAAGGCAGCGGCTCAAGCGATCCTGCTGGGAAGACATAGTATCATCAAATCTGATGGTAAGAGAGGCCGAAAAGCACAACCCATGAAGCCCCTGTACTCGCTGAGGCTCCCGGTCAGACTAACAGGGACTCTTGCTCCCGCCCCTGCCCCCGCAGTGGGAGGGTGGGAGCCGACTTATGACTTTCACTGAAGTCACTCACGCAGCAGTGAACACGGAAGCACCTTCCCTGTGAGCAGAGGGAAGCCCAGGCCGGAAGAGGCCTGCACGCTGCTCCTCAGGGCCAAGGCGAGCCAGCACTAGTCCATTCCCCACACTCAAATCACCACCTCACCTGCCCGAGGTCACCAACAGTGGGCCACTGCCCTTTGTACACACAGAGGTAGCATGTGCCATCTTCTCAGGTTATCCAACTGCCCTGCAAATAAGACAGGCTAGGGCCTTGGAAAGTAGGCACAGCTCCAAACCTCAACAGGGCATTTGTACTAGAAGAAACATGAGCCTCTACAGAACATCCAGAAAATCAGAGAAAACCAAAGCATTCATAATTCTGACCTACCAGACACAATACTAAAGTTTCACTACCTCCCCCCTCAATACCTGGCCATATGAAAAGCATTCATTATTCATTTATTCTTAAATGATTTCATTTATTCAGATCTTTTGTCCAATACTGGAGAGTGAACCCAGGCCCTTTGAACTTAGCTATACCCTCACCCCCCTCTCTCCTTTTACTTTTGAATTCAAGATAGGGACTTGTTAAATTGCCTAGGCTGAGCTTGAACTTGTGATCCTCTTGCCTCAGCCTCTGAGAATGCTGGGGTACAGGTAAGAGCCACATATCTATTTAAGTATTTATCCAGGGGGAAACTGGGGTGGGGGGAGAACAAACCAACCCTCCACTCCCCCTGTAAGCCCCTCCCTTGCCCTATCACATCCCAGAGGACCTGCCCTCTGCTCACCACCACCAGCTCCAGCAGGGCAGGGCCTTGGCTGTCTACCTTGCCACGCTAAGCTCAGGGCCAGAACAACACCCAGCACACAGGTTTTCCTTCTCCTCAATCTGAAGTCACTTCCTCCCTCACTCCTTCAACTTTTACAATACTGGAGCCCAAACCTTCCCAGGGGCCTTTGCCCTGACCTACATCTCAGCCTATTTTTTTTAGAACAAGGTCTCATTAAGGTGCCAAGTTTTAAACTTGTGATCCTCCTGCCTCAACCTCCTATAGTGCTTGGATTACAGATATGCGCTACTATGTGTACCCGGTTCTTTCCCCGTTTTCTCTTCCTTCTCAATTAATGCTTTTTGTCTATAAATGGACTCTATTGCCTCAGTTCTAACTTCCTTTATTACTGAGACAGATTTCCATGTGTTGGGATCACAGACCCTCTTCAAGGTCACAGAGCAAAACGGTAATGCAAAAAGCAGAACCCAGACCTTCTGACACCCTGGCAGTCCTCTTCCCAACAGTCCCCACGTTCCTTGCTGTCTCCCTCACCTAGTGTTCCCTGAGCACCTCCCACCTACAGACACACTGCAGCTCCCATGGAGACAGCAGCAGCCCAGCCGGGCCAGTCCCCATTGTCATAACGCTCACGTTTTCATTATGAAGAGACACAATAAAACCATGGACAACTGTGTAAAGCCAGGTTGTCTCATACGCCTGTCATGGTGTGGACCTGAGGTATCCCCCAGAAGCCTCATGTACCCATGGGTACTGTGTACCATGGGAAGGTGGGGCCGGGCTGGAAAGGGGACGTGCTTGGGGCCTGATCTGGAAAGGCAGCGCCGCACTTCCTCCCAGACCTGGCTCTGCTCTCCCATGCTGTGAGGAGGAACTGTCTCAGGCTCCAGTCCTGCCATGGGATTCCATTCCCAGCCACCGGCCTGTGAACAGACTGGGAACTTCTAACACGGTGAGCTAAAATCAATCTTTCCTCCCTAAAGCTGTGGGTGTCAGGTATTCCATCCCAGTAGCGAAAAGGTAACTGAGACACTGACTCAGACAAAAAGTCCACGTGAGAGCACAAGAGCGGGAAGGTGCTGCCATGACGTGACGGGCGATGGGGCCTTGCTAAGGACAGAGGAGCAGGGGGCCAGAGGCCCCTGGGCGCCATGGGGACTGACTCTGCTCCCCCCCCCCCCCAGCACGGGGCTGGGAGAGGCCCTGGACACCGCCAAGGAGCAAGCCAGGCACCAGTCCCGGGCACAGTGAACCTCTCAAGGGGCAGAGTCCTAGAGGTCGCACATTCAGGGTATGAGATGTGACACTGCATAACAGGCACAAAACAGTAGGCATAGGGTGGGTGACACACCTGCAGGGCCGGGCAGGAGGGCACAGGACGTCCCTCCACCTCTATCAGGGCCCTCTTCCTCACCTTACCTGTTTGGTTTAGACGCTGTCCTGTTTCTGTAAAGCCACCAGCAGTCTGTCACCCAGCCCAACCCTTCAGGGGCCTGCATGGCATGACCTGCTACACCAGGTGTGTAGTGAGAGCACTGGCTCAAGAGCCTGTGTTCAAATCCTGACCCAGCCCTGCGCTGCCTGCACATTGCCCCGAGCAGTCATATGTTTTCCTGGGCTCCGTGTGCCTGTCGGTGCACTGTGGGGGCTGCACTGTCTCTAAAGTGCAGACCAGAAAGGGACTCACTGAGCAGGGTACTTTCACAGGCTGTCCTCCCAGCGCAGCTATCACACAACAGCTCCACCTCTTCCCAGCAGAGGCCCTCTCCCCTGGCTCCAGGGACCCAGCTTCTTTTTTTCCTTCCTGCAGCTGAGCACTGGAAGCTGCCTGCATCTCGCAGCTCCTCCATAGCAGCCAAGCTTCTCACCCACACTTACATAACACCGCTCTCCTCCACACTGCCACCCAGCACCAGCCTCCACAGATCAGATGGGGGAAGGGGAGGCTTAGGCCTTCCTCACACACCCTGCAGCCAGATGCGCTGCACAAAGCCCTTCCTGGTGACCTAGACAGGCCGACAGGAGACCTGGACCTACGCATGCTAAGTCCTCAACTCCAGAGCAGGCAGCAGCTCTGCACCCCAGCCCCACCCTCAGGAGGCCTCTCCTCTAGGAGTCCAAGAGAAGTAGAGGAGTCAGACAAAGCCCCAGCCAGTTACTTCCTGACCTCACACACCATTCCCACATCAGCCAGCCCCTCCCCTGGGCTGCAGGGCAACAACTCTCCCAGTGAGAAGTCCCCTGCACACAGTCTGTGAAGGCTCCTGTCTGCCTCAGGGCACAGCCCAAGGCTCCTCCTTTCCTTTCCAATCTCACCCCTAATGCCTCCTCACCTACGCCACTCCCAGGTCAGGTGGCCCCTGCACAAGTGGCACCTCTGCCTCTTCTAATGCCATTCCCTACATCCTTCTTTCTTGAGACAGAGTCTCTCTGAAGCCCAGGCTGCTCCTAAACTCACTGTGTAGCCCAGGCTAGCTGGCCTTGGACTTACAGCAATCCTGCCTCAGCCTCCCAAGTGTTGGGATAACAGACATGCACCACAATGCCTGGTGTGGTGCTGGGGAATTGAACTCAGGGCCTTAAGTGCTTTCACTGCTGTGCCTAAATCTTAAAACATCCTCCTTACCCACCTCCATGTCTAACGTACAGTTCGTCTAAGACCCCCTCCCCAGCTGGGGGCGGCCCTGCTTCTGGGGTCCAGAAAGCGCTGTGGGGAACTCCTCCCACTACCCTGCTAGAACCCTCCTCACCAGGTTGTGAGGCCCCAGGCTGCAGGCTCTCTCTAACTCCTCTGTATGAGGAGAAGCGGGAGGACCTTGGCAACTGGCCGGCAAACTGCGCTACGGAAGCAGCAACGGGCACCCACCAGGCACATTACTACCTGACCGCACTGGCTCCTGTAACAGCAGGAAGCCCTTCATGCCTCAGAAATTCCTAAGGGGAAGAACAATTTTCTTCACTTTTCTGCCCCAGAAACAGCCACTGTTCAAAGACTCCTGAGTGTGCCTCTAAGAAAAGCATGCATTTTCACAATTAACTGCTAAGTATTTTCTACCCCTCTAAGACAAGGGGCTTGGATAAAATAATTCCCAGGACCAAATGCTTATTCCCCACAAGCTTTACAAAGCGCTTGTACTAACCAATGAGAAAATAAGACACAGGCCCTGTCCCTGCCCCCAAGGCAATCACCCACCAAGGAAGTTGGAATCTGACAAATCACCAGAACACATGCATACAGGTGTGATGGTGAGGGCACAGACATGTGGTCTAAAGTCCCTCAGGCTAATGGGACCCATGACAGCCCCAGGACACCAGCAGGCCTCGCCACAGGCCCAGCAGAGATGAAGGAGGTGCACAGAGCCCCCAGTGGACTCCTCTACATTCTGCTTCTGCATTTTTGTTTGGTTTAGACGCTGTTAAGAGAAGATGCACTCCCTAAGACAGGTGGCAGGCCCGGAGAGGGCATCCAAAGAGGAAAGACACGGGTGACACCACATGCAGCCAGTCCAGTCCGATACCCCATCTGGGACAACAGCTGAATTCAACTGTGAAATGATCCTGGATAAGCAAGAACGAAAGGTTTGTTTTTAATAAGAGGTAAATGAAATTTAAATTCTTATTTATTTTTGCAGTGCTGAGGATTGAACCCAGAGACTCCTGCAGGCTAAGCAAGTGTTCTATCAAGGAGCTACACCCTCGATCCTAGATGAGATTTTTAAAATGGAAATGCAGGTTTCTAACCCTCTCTTCCTCACATCCTTGCCAGAGCTTTAGGAGCCCTTGTCTACAGATAGGAGAACAGAGGGAAAGGAGCCAGCTTGAGTAAGCCAACCCACGGACTCCCAGGGCCTGCCCAGGGCCACCGCCAGCAGCCCATGGCCTTAGGATCCTAGCTAATTAGGGGTTTTGTTGTTGTTGTTGTTGTTGTTTGTGACAGTGTCTTGCACTGTAGTCTAGGATGGTCCTGAACTCACTACGTAGCCCAGGCTGGCCTCGAACTCACAGCCATCCACCTGCCTCAGCCTCCTGAGTTCTGGGATTATAGGTGTGCATCATCAGGTGCAGCTTCTTAGGAAGCTAATTAGGTAGCAAAGGTAACTTTTAAAATTCAGAGGAATTCCCAAACTCTTCAATTAGACATTACCTGTAACCTCATTCCCACCTGAACTTCCTCCAGCTCTGCCCTCCTCCCACTTTCCAGTGAAGAGAGAATAGATGCAGTGGAAAGATGAGGGAGCCCAGCAGCCCTGGAGGCCCAGCCAAAGGTCCACTCTCTAGAGTCCCATCTATGCCAGGCCTGTTAAACATGTTACCATAGCGGTATGAGGAAAGTTCCGGGAGCCCCGCAGATAGGTTGAGGATGAGCCTCACAGCAGAGGTACAGCACCATCACAGCTGCCTGGTGGGGCTGGCGGTTGACCTCTAGCCACTGGTCGGTTCTCTTTCCGGAATCCAGGTAGGCAGAGCCTGGACATCAGAGCTCACAACAAACCACAGAAGCTGAGATCCAAGGCTCAAGAAAGTCACCCGTGAACTGTGGTCAGGGAAGGAGCCACTGGCATTAGAGATATACATGCCCTGTTTCCAGGAACCAGATCTGACCCAGGCTAGGCAGAAATCCTGGAAACAGAATTGTGAGAGAAAGCATTGCTGCAATGGGGTTACTGAGCCTGGCTCCTTCCTCAGAACCAGCCAAGTGCCCTTTCCACACCCAGCCAGGAAGAACCTAGGGTGGCTCCACCTCCTCCCGATTAACAGTAAGTTCAACCACGGCCTCAGTGGGACTGTCAGCTCCTAACAAGAGACTCTCATCCCCTTGGCGGCCAAGGTCTCCCCAACAAAACAACAGCACAGCAGAAGGTTCTTCCCTCCCGTCCAAAATTCATGAGCTTGAAGTGGCTGTCATTCTCTGCCCTCAGGATGCCTCTCCACCAACTCACTGTCTGTACCCAAACCTGGAGGCTCACCTTACAAAGGTGCTGCAAGCATGCATGATCTGGCTTTGTTAGCACATGCCATTCCAAGAAGTGGTTATGAATTTTAAAAAGAACTGGAAAGAAGCCCAGGTCCCAGCTCCCTGCCAGCCTCCCCTGTGGCATAACCAGAGTACAGGTTACATTCAGGGAGGAGTGAGAGAGATGGAAGACCAGTGGAACTGGGGAGAGGGACTGGAAAGAGAATAATGAAGGTAGAAGTTTAGGGACCTGAGATTCCCTGCAAGCCATTTCTAACTTCTGTGTAATGACATGTGGCACAGCAGTCCTATTTTATACACCTGTCAACTGAGGACCCACACCGATGTCCTTTGTCAAAGACCAAAAAGTAACCTCTTCATGAAAAGAAACCTGTACTAAGCAACAGCCTCCTCCAGATGACCTGGGCTACCTCAGAAGGGTGGGACAACCAAGCCCCACTCACAAACCCATCGGCCACCACCTCCATACTTCTTCAGGCTACTCAACAAGAGACACGAACAAGACAGCTCTTCTGACTTCCTGAAGGCTAATGTCGCCAAGCAGGAGGAAAGGGAGAAAAAATGGCAGGAGACAGAGTATGTGACATAGCAAGAGAGACTTTGTAGTCAGGTCATTATGTTTCTGGTGACCTGGCCTCCTCCAGGGAACCACTCAGGACACAGCCTATCAACTGAAGGACAAAAGAAATACAAGGGCTGGAGAAATGACACAGCAGTTAAAGCGCTTGCCTTGGAGTGCAAGGCCCTGTGGGTTGATGCCCTACCACCACAAAAGGCTGGGCGTGGTGGCACACACCTGTAATTCCAGCACTTGGGAAGCTGAGGAAGGTGGATTGTCCTGAGTCCAAGGCCAGCTTGGGCTCCACAGTGAGTTCAGGACCAGCCTAGGCTACACAGTAAGACCCTGTCTCAGAAAGAAACAAAGAAAGAGGGAGGGAGGGAGGGAGGGAAGGAGGGAGGGAGGGAGGGAGGGAAGGAGGGAAGGAAGGAGGGGAAAAAAAGAGAAAAAGAACAAAGAAAAAAAAGGAAGCACAGGATTTAGGGTTTGCTGGCTCTTGCAGCATGGAAGGAAACAGGCTTTTCTCACTATTTGAGAAAAAACTCAGTGACAGAGTGACAGAATTGGATACCCTCTCAGCCCAACTTGGGCTCACATGACCCGCCAGTCCTGGGACCCACACAGTCCCTACATAAGTCCTGCAACATGCCTGTGTCAGGAGCACTTACTCTTGCTAGTCCCCTCTCTTACTGTCCAAGCTTCTGGTCCTCTAGTTCCAGGGAGTGAGCGGAGGGCTGCCTGACTCCTCTGTCCCCTCTTCACAGAGGAGCCCAGCTGTGTTGCTCAGGGGCCTGGGAAGTGGTCTGAGCTGAGTCTGGGGAAAACTTCACACATGCTGGTTGTGTAGGACTGGTATCTTCCTCCTGCCCCCAGAAAAGCAGCAAGGAGAAGAGGCTGTCAGGGATCCCAGAGGTCCCCTGTCCCAAACTGTTCCTTCCTTCTAGACCCTTTAAGGAGTCCTCGATTCTGTTTATACTGCCTCACATTGTTTTCTGCCACTTGTGACCAGGAATTTTCTCTGGGATGAAGCCCAGTTCCCAGCTCCCCTGCAAGCCTCTCCTGATGGCAGTCAGCCCAAAGGATGGCCCTATTCTTGTGGCCCTGGAGCTCTTGTGCATGTCACTTATCATGTTAGCATACACGCCACCTTATTTAGTTAGACATAGTTTGAAAAAAATCCAAAGCTGGGTGTGGTGGAGCGCGCCTGTAATCACAGCTACTGGCTGGATGAGGCAGGAAGATAACAATGTCCAGGCCAGCTGAGCAGTTTAGCAAGACCCTATCTATCTTATAATAGAAAGTAAAAGGGGATGGGGGGCAACTCAGTGGTCAAGTACCCCTGGGTCTGATCCCTAGTATCAGTCCCTCCAAACCTGTACAGTCACAAAGTAGACAGAATAATCATGTATTCATTGCTGACTTGACTTTAAGGCAGAGTCTAACTCAATTTTATTTCATCTACAACCCAAGCTTTACTTTTATAGGGTAAGGAGGAGCTCTTTGGAGTACACTGGAGTAGGGAGGCCCCAGCTGCGAGCTACCCTGCTCTAAGCATAACTGCCTGGTCAGGTTATGGCCAGCTACATGTCCCCTGAAAACTGAAGCCTGCCTTCATAGTGACAGGCCTCAGCTAGTAACTCAACCCAAGGCTTAAAGATCAGGTAGGTTTACAACAGTGTCAAAATGGCCAGTCTACCTAAAATGATGTACAATTTCAATGATCTTCCAATCAAGATGCCAGCAGTATTTTTTACAGAAGTAGAAAAATGGCCCCAAAATTTATATGAAGCCACAAGAGGCCAAGAATAGCCAAACAATCCTAAGCCACAAGAAAAAAGCAAGAGGCATCACAATACTGGATATCAAATTATATTACACAGCAAAAGTGATTTTTTTTAAAAAATGACATGGTATTGGCACAAAAACAGACAAGTAGATCAATGGAATAGATTTCAGGATGCAGAAACATCACCAAGTAGCTTTAGCCACCCGATCTTTGACAAAGGGGCCAAGAATATAAAATGGAGTAAAGACAGCTTCTTTAACAAATGGTGCTGGGAAAACTAGCTAACCACATGCAGAAGAATGAAACTAAACCCACAACTTTCACCATGTACCAAAATCAAATCAAAGTGGATCAAAAACTTACATATTAAAACAGAAACACTGCACTTGTGGGTGGAAAAAAAGGCAAAACCCTTGAAGACACAGTCATAGGCAAGGATTTTCTCAATAAAGCACCCAAGGCAGAAGAGATAACACCCAGAATTGACAAACGGGACTATATGAAATTAAAATGCTTCTGCACAGCAAAGGAAACAACACAGTGAAGACAGCACATACAGAATGGGAAAAAAATACTTGCCAGCTACTCCTCAGATAGAGGACTATTATCAAGAACATACAAAGAACTAAAAAAAATTAGGCCTTCCAAAATAACCCAATCAAAAACTGGGAATCTGAAATAAACAGTTCTCCAAAGAAGAACGAATGGCCAATACATACGTAAAAAAAAATGTTCAGCACCTTTAGCCATCAGAGAAATGCAAATTAAAACAACACTAAGGTTCTATCTAATGCCAGTAAACATTAAAAAGTTTTGAGTTATAACAAATGCTGGTGAGGCTGTGAGGAAAAGGAAACCTCCACATTGTTGGTGTGACTACAAACTGGTACAACCACTATGGAAAGCAATGTGGCGATTCCTCAGAAAACTGAACATCGACACTGATTTGACCTAGCTCTACCGCCTCCTCTGGGGATCATCCCAAAAGAGTTGAAGTCATCATACTATAGTGATACATGCACACCCATGTTTATAGCAGCACAATTTATGATAGTCAAATCTTGGAAGAAGCCAATATGCCCAAGTACAGATGGCCAGATAAAGAAGATGTGACATATTTGCCATTAAGAATGACAAATTTGGGTCATTTGTAGGTAAATGAAGGCACCTTGACACCATTATGCTTAGTGAAATGAATCAGACCCAGAAAGTTAAATGTCATATAATCTCTCCAAATGAGAAAACCAAATCATAAAAAATGTAAAAGATATGTCCAAGGCCAGCCTGGGATCCATAGTAAGTTCAGGTCCAGCCTGGGCTACAGAGCGAGACCCTGTCTCAAAAAAAAAAAAAAGAAGAAGAAGAAGAAGAAGAAGGGACATTGTGGGAAAGCGAAAAGGAAAGGGAAAGGGTGAGATAGGGAGAAGGAGGTGATATGTAAAATTTAAAAAGAAAAAATATAAAAAGAGAAAAAAAAAAGATCAGGCAGGCTTACACACTGTTTCAACTGATAAAAGGAAAACAAAATCCAGCTAAGGCAAAATTTAAAATTGTTCTTAGCATGTGCTGATCTTTTATCAGCCAGCAACTTGGAAGTAGACATAATTCACAGGCTTAGTCCGCTGAGCTGTTCATCAGTCCCAACCACGTGGTGCATCTTCAGAGTCCTGGGCAAGGAGAGGCCTGGGTAACCAGAGGGGATGATGAGAAGGCAGGCATGAGCGGTGGGACAGGGTGACCACCCGCGCCCTTGCTACCCCAGACCCTCCATCACACAGCTGGGCCATGCGGCTCAGTCTGCATGAACTGGACCTGTTGTGGAATACAGAGAGAACACACAAGAAACTGACTAATCCTTTCCAGAGATTCAGGGTCAAGAAAAAGAATCCTGGCCTGTATCTATGCCACCCATGTTTTCTTAAAGAACTTAGAGATGAGTTTGTTCAACTTCTACAATTTTCTCTCAGGAAATTCATCCTCTGAAGTCAGCAAATGGAAGCTTGCTGTATAAAGGACAACGGGGTAATATTTTAGGATTGGAGGGTCACACATCCATCTCTTTCACAAGCAGCTGTTCACAGTTGTGGTGATGGCACACAATCAGCAGTTAAGTAGATAATGGCTATGTTCCAACAAAATTTCATTAGTGGAGATCAGAACTTGACTTTTACACAAAAATTTTATATGATGGAAAATTTTGCTTAACTTGCAGCCATACAAAATAAGACAAAAAGCCAGATTTAGCCTGTTGGCCACTTTGCCTGCAACCATATAAGCACTATGTGATGCTAGGTTAGCAGTACTTTCAGTATTTTTCTCTTTTGGACCCAGTGTTGGACAGTGTCCGTCATGAAAGAAGTTTTTTTTTTAGCTCCACCCCCCCCCTCCAACAATGGGTGCTGGGGATTTTACTACTTAGCTATGCCGCTAGCCCATTTTTTTTTTCTTTTCTTTTCCTTTCCTTTTTTTTTTTTTTTGGGGGGGGGTGTTTGTTTGTTTAAACAGGGTCTCACTCTATACTCCGGGCTGGTCCTGGACTTACTATGTAGCCCAGGCTGTCCTTGAACTCACAACAGTCCTCCTGCCTCAGCCGCCTGAGTGTTGGGATTACAGGTGTGTGTCCAGCTCATGTGGTACTGGGAAATTAAGACTCAGGGCCTCTGCTGTGCTGTTCTTCCAGCCTCTTTTTTCTTTTCAATCTGCTTGTTTTCAGCAACAAGAAGTTGTTTTCTCCAACTTCTAGTAGCAAGCTCCCTGTTTTTGCAGGTGGGATCTGCCCTTCTTCACACTGAAATAGTTTTTGCTAGCATGTTGATCAAGAGATCCCTATGTTCTCAGCAGCACAACTAACAATAGCTAAAATGTGGAAAACTCCGAAATACCTGTCAATAGACAAATATTGTACAAAATGGAGTAGTACACATCTATAAATACAGGTATGTTTGAGGCTTTTGTAGGTAAATGGATGCAATTTGAGACCATCATGCTCAGTGAAATCAGTCAGACATGGGAGGTTAAATATCGAATGGTTTCTCTAGTATGAGAAACCCAGAATATAGCCATTTCATAAAACCATTGGGGGGATAGTGGCAGTTAGTGGGGAAGGGGAATGTGTGGAGGGTCAAAAGGGGGAAGGGACTGTAATTTGTTTCATTTTGAGACAGGGTCTCGCTCTATAGCCCAAGCTACTCCTGAACTCACTACGGAGCCCAGGCTGGCTGTGGACTCATGTCAATCCTCCTGCCTCAGCCTTCTGAGTGCTGGGATTACAGGCGTGAACCACCACACCCATCTTATGTGGTGCTGGGGAACCAAATTCAGGTACTTAGCACTTTAACCACTGAGCTATTCCTCCAGCCCCACATTGTAATTTTGACATGATACATACGTGCACAAAATACTCAAGTTCACTGTAAACATTGTGTTGCATATATATATAATATATATATATATATATATATATATATATATATATATATATATATAAATAAAATGGTGGCAAAAGAAAAGAAACTCCATTTATCTTACCACAGTGGTAAGCACAGAACCCTAGGTCACCCACCAGACTACAGTGATTGACCCAGGCCTGAGCAGGCACTTCTACCACAGCCAATCAGTGGGCCTAACACCAAACTGGCAGGAGTGGGTGGAGTTTTCCCTGGGAAAGGGAGCATTAAGACCAGGTGTGTCTGGGCTAGTGAGGTCTGTCCAGCCCTCAGGGACAAGGATCCGCCTGAAAAAGCCGACTGCACAAGAACAGAGCCAGGAGCTGACCTACGTCCTGAGGCTGTCATTTCAGCTGCATCTTTTTGTTCTGTTTCATTTCTGAAACAGGGTCTCACTGCAGTCCAGATTGGCCCTGAACTATGTAACTTAGGCTGGCTTCAAACTCATGTCAATCCCAGTGCCTCAGCCATCGTGCCTGGTTTTCAACCCCATCTTTATCCCTGCCTCCAAGCTTCTTGGCAGCTCAGACTGACAAGCACCCTCGTTTGATCGGTAATCTTGAGTTCTGACACAACCAAAGAATTCTGACTAGTACACTATGTCACAACAGATGCTATTTGCAAGTTGGCGAGGTAATGATTCATGCATGAAAAATGACACAGGTGATGTTCTGCCCTACAGTGGAGTCACTTACAGATGAGCCTCTCCCCAAAACGGTGCAATTCACTTAGAGCCGTCTCTATGGCCTCCGCAGTGACTCATCCAGTTACCTTGCACTTGGCGGGTATTCCATAAATATTGTACAACCATGAATGACTTGTCTTGGAAGAGAGAAGACAATGAGGAGACAGGTGGATAAACACAGAAGAACACACACATGTACCTACCCCTGACCACCCAGAGCGCCACCCAGACACCCGGAGCCACGTAACTCCTCCTTCCCTGAGGCACTCAGGGGAAACACAATCCAGTGTTCTGCATGACACCAGACCCCAGCACAGCCAATCACAGCCTCGGCCCAGGGACGCTGCTCTACTTACCCTGAACAGAGGTCCTGCTCTGCATCAAACATGACAGGTCACTCTAGAGAATCCTGCTTATCTCTCCCTTGCCCACTGGTGTGGACATGTAGGAAAGCCAGCCACATATACAGCCCTGGCAAAGGACCTCACTAGAACAAGGACTCACTCAGTCAGCCAAAGAAACTAGCACCCAACTGGAAAACCCACATCCAAACAATACCTAAAACACTGGCATTCCCCTCAATGCCATTACTGCACCTCGTCTCACTAAGGAATGTGAGCCAGGCTCAAGGTGCAGGCCTGTCATCCCAGCACACTGGGAGGCTGAGGCAGGAGGCCTGCAAACTCCATTCCAGTCTAAGCAGCTTAGTGACTTGGTGAGACCTTTTCTCAAAATTAAAATGGTCTGGGGATGTAGCTCAGCACCAAGACCCTGGGCTCGATCCTCCCCAGTACACAATAAAAAGAGTAATCTGTAAGACACACCTAGGTATACTGATGTGGTCCTAAAGAGAAATGTCTGAATAAAACTGACACAATTTGCTTGGTTTTCTGAAGTTTCTATGCACTTATATTCAGAGGATTCTGGAGTAAATGCTTGGTAAAGCAAAGAACCACCCTCAGAGGAGTTTGTTATAAATTCTTTTCATATATTAGTTTTATTTAGAGCACAGCACATCTAGAAATCTCTTTCATTCTGATAATTTTAAACTCCCAAAAATTACCTCTGTTTGCTAGACATGAAAAAGAGGTGCCAACCTGCCCCAGTGCTCAGGAGTGGGGATACTGCCCCTGATACGTGTAGAACTGATGAAGGACAGGAGGTTTCAGCAGCATTGCTTCCGACCCCTCTGCCAGGTGACTGAGCTCACAGCCCAAACCTTAAATAGACTACAGAAGGCCAAACGGCCCGGCAGCAGCAACCCTGCTGCAGCAGCTCTAACGCCTCAGGGAACCAGCCTCCCACCCAGAGCAGTCTCGGCTCCTGTTCTCCCAGGTCTGCAGGTTCCACTCCTCAAAGGACTCTGAGCTTCCCCAGGATCATCCTAAGTAAGTATCAATAGGCTTAAGGCAGAAATCAACAGCAGTGTCTGTTGCCAGTGACACAGAAAAACCCTACCAACCTGTCACTACCACCAAGTGTCCACCGTGTGCCAACCACTATTCTAAGTGCTCGCTGGATCTTCATGGTCCTTCAGGTGGGCTCTATTCTTCTACTTCCCTGAAATACCATGGTCACACAGTAAAGAGCAGTGTAGGCTTTCACTGCTACGAAAGTGAAAACCTTTCTCCATCCAAGAGATGGAGTCCTTAGAGCAATGGGCATAGCTCAGTGCTTAAAGTGCTTGCCAACATGTGCAGGCCTCTGGGTTCAATTCCCAAGCACGGCATAAGAACTAGCCAGACATGGTGGCACATCTATAATCTGAGCACTTGTGAGGCAAGACTGCCCTGAGTTTGAGGTCAGCCTGGGCTACACTAAGCTCAGGAGCAGCCTAAGAGAGAGAAATGGAGTCCTGGCCCTACTTTGGGGATCCTGGCTTGACCCTGCCACTTGCTTTGGCCAATAAGATGTCAGCAAGCCTCACATAGAGAGGGTTAGAAGATGGCTGGGAATAGGGACAGGCTGTGCCAGCTCTTGCTACTGGCAACCCTAAGATCATGGCTGGAAGAAGCTAAGGCTTAAGGATCAGAGGATGGGCAATCTCAGAAGGTAAGAAGCTCCACCAATCCATAAACTGCTAGAAAGTAACAAACTTTTACAAAGTTTTAAACTGCTACATTTTGAGTGGTTTACTACACACTAGGTAATTGAAATAGTTATGAATTTCCCTAGCAATTAAAGACCAACAAATAAGAATAAAATTGTGATGCAGGAAAGACCACTTTACTTTTCCCTATTGTCCCAAAGTCAAAAATGGGAAGAAATAAGAGTTTACATTTCATCAGAAAACACAACAATCAGACCAGAGGTGCAACTGGCTGGCAGTGAGGGGCCCTGATGGCAAGACGAACTCACTCTCACGCCAACCCTAACTCAGGTCTCCACAGCTCTTGCACTCACTGTGCTACACCGTATAGCTAACGTTTCCAGGACTGCTGAAGAAAGCAGGCCCACACACAGACAGCAAGCGTACACCAGCCAATCCTTCGGGCACAGCTCCCAGGGCAGGCAGAGGTCCGATTGCCTCCCCCTCTATAGTCCAAGCAAGCAGTGGCCTCTGCACCAAAGACATCTGTCCAGCAACCCATATGGCTCCTAAAGCAGCTTCCCCTGCCACAGAGCAATAATCAGTGAAGACAGGAAAGAAAGCACTGGAAGGACAGCGGCAGCATGAAGCCAAAGGGAAAAGAAAAAGAATGAGCCTGTGAATGAGCTGAAGTCTCCTTCTCTTTGGATGACAAGGTCAGCACTCCTCATGGAAAACCCCAGGAGCACAGCCCACAGCAGGCACCTGGCAGAACACGCTGTCAAGATGAAAGGAAGGATGGGACCAGCTGCCATGGCCATCAAACTAAACAAGACTCACGCTGAAGCTTTTGGTTTTGTTTTTTGTGTTTCATTTTTTGAGACAGGGTCTTAGTGTGTGGCCCAAGCTGATCCTTAACTCACTATGAAGCCCAGGCCAGCCTTGGATTCACAGCAATCCTCCTGCCTCGGCCTCCCAAGAGCTGGGATTCGAACTAAGGGCCTTGTGCTTGTGGGGAAAGCACTTTAACCACTGTGCCATTTCTTCAGTCCTGTTTCTTTTCTTCTTTTAAAGACAGGTTCTCACTCTGTGGTCCAGGCTGATCATGAGCTCATTTTGGAGCCCAGGCTGGCCTTGGACTCAAGGCAATTCTGCCTCAGCCTCCTGAGTGCTGGAATTACAGGGGTGCGCCATCACGCCCAGCTTTATGTTGAAGAGTTAAAATGTTATTAAAAGGCTTTTACCATAAACAAAAGACATAAAAAGGGGATATAACCACCTTTGGATTTAAGCTGAAATTCCAAACACAGCATCCAGTAAGTCCTTTCTTACCTCTGTGCATAATCTTGTGCTTCTCCCTCAGGTAGGTCAGGCCTTTTATTACCTAGAGGACAAAGAATGTAGGAGGATGTGAAACAGGAATCGCAGGGCTCAGAAAAAAAACTCAATTCTTTTTTTTTTTAAAGAAGTGATTTGGAAAACGTTTTATTTAAGGACATCAACAACTTTGCCTGCTGCCCTTTCTCGTTCCCCTTTTACTCCTTCCCTTTCTCTCCAGGAATGCCGGGTTAAAGCCCAGGACCCCCCACCCCCACCCCTGCCACCGGCTGACCTGAACCCAAGCTCTTTTAATTCAGTCATTTCACTTAAACTACATTATCGAGCAACCATCTTTTACATGGTATGTCACTCTTTATTTTCCTTTCTCTTTGAGACCAGACTGTGTTTACTGTGCAGCTGGAGACTGGCCTCAAACTCATAATTCTTCCAGTCCCCAAAATGACACAATTACAAGTATTCTTGATGTTTCTTTCTTTTTGGTGCTACTAGAGATTAAATCCAGGGTTTTTCCACTGAGCTACAATCCTGACCCATTCTTGTTTTTTATTATGGGACAGTGTCTTGCTAAACTGACTGTGCTGGACTTAAATTTGCAATTTTCCTGCCTACCCTCCCAGATTGCTGGATTATAGCCATGTGACCCCACCATGCCATGCTTATAGCAAGTACGATTTAAAAGTAAAACTACTGCAAGTTTAAACAACCTTATTATTAATATTATTATTATGTGGCTGGGGATTGAGCCCAGGGCCTCCACACTATTCCTGAATACGCAACCCCTCCTGCCTCAGCCTCCAAAAGAGATGGGATTACAGGCCTGTGCCATCAAGCCCAGTGAAAGGTTAAACAACTTTAAAAATACTGTATAGGAATTTACATTTTTATAAATCTACAATTTAAAAAAGAACTTTTATGAAAGGACAAATGACAATTTTCTCAGATACAGTGTTCTATTTTTCACATATAGATTTTAATGTAATGAAAGTCACTTTTCTCATTCTAATGAGTAAAAAATATATTAACCTATGGAACTTAAGACAAAAGACAAAGTGAAAGAGGGGAGTAGGGTGTGGGAGGAGGGAGGGAGGGGTTGGTAGAGGGAGGAACAAAAGGAGAGTGGGAAAGCCCTTGTCACCTTGACAAGATACATATGTGCACAAAATGCTCAACTCCATTGTAAACCTTGAATTTTGCACGTATACATATCAATAAAATGTGGGAAAAAATATATTAACCTAGACTCCAGACAGAAAAAACTCTAGTGATAAAAAAGAAAGTTTAAATAAATTTTGCCTCCCCTGACTTCCTAACTTCCTTTCTTATCTATTTCCTACTAAATCATTAATTTGCCCATTGAAGACCTTGGAGAAAAACTTTACAATATACTCACAGCAATGCTAACTTTCCCTAAAATTTGTTCAGGAATTCTTCCAGCTTTCTTCAGGACTTGATCCAAGGAGCCACCATCCTAGGAACAAAAAAAGTCATACAATTTAGTGTTTAGTGACAATGCTTCTATCCTTTTTTTTTTTTTTTTTGAAACAGGGTCACAGGGACACAGGGTCTCCCCCTCTATAGTCCAGGCTGGTCCTGAACTCACTATGTAGCCTACTTTGGCCTTGAACACATGGCAATCCTCCTGCCTCAAACTACAGAGTGCTGGAATTACAGGTGTGAGGCACCATACCCAGCTTATGTGGTACTGGGCAATCAAACTGAGGGTCTTGAGCTTGTTAGGCAAGCAGCTGAACCTGAGCCATTCCTCCAGCCATATTCTTTTAAAATTTTATTTATTTGTTTGTTTATTAGGTATTGTTAGGGTTGCACCCTTGGCCTTCTCACTGAGCTACAGGTTCACGTTTATTTATTTCTTATGCTGAGACAGGATCTTGATAAACACTAAGTTGCCCAGGCTGGGATAGAACTTGCAATGCTCCTTCCTCTGCCTCCCAGAGTGCTGAGATTACACACCTGCACCACTGAGCCAGCTACTTCTAGCATTCCAGGTGTTAAACTTCAGGAGGAAAGTGAATCTCACATGTGGCATATCTCTCCAAAAGAGTTAAGGGATACCCTATGGTCTGCTCCAAATATCCAACAAAGTATGAACACAAAACATTCTAGAAGTTGTTTAAGAATGAGTAGCTCAAATCCTGTAAACTTCCTTAAACAAATCACTAACAGCACAGGGCTCATGACAAAGCCCTGATTGGCACAGAGCTGACAGCACCGCTAAAGGTCAACAGTGCAGGTTCCGCAGACACGTGGTAAGGTCTAGATCCACCTTCCAGACCATGAACAAGCTACTCAACTTGTAAAATGAGGACGGTAATAATTATAAGACTATTATATTAAACACAGGGCCATAATAAGGTTCAAACAGGCTAATACACAGGAAGCACACAGACTACATAGCACACAAATGCTCAATAAATCTTGCCCCTTCTGTCACTGTCATTCTGGCACAAGCTGCATTTTGTATTTTGTATTATTCTAACTATAACTAGCAAGATCCAAAGCCAAATGTCACTGAAAGCAACCAACCATGCCACAAACCTTACAAAGAGCCACGGACTACACGAGGTTCTATGGGTCACAGGGTTGTAACAAAAGAATTAGTCCCCAACTAGCCCAGCTGCACTGTGACCCTGAGCACACCCAGAGATAAGCCCTACTACTGACTCCAAGGCCTAACTCCCACTGGGTCCAGATATCCTCCATCCTGACCACCCTCACTCATTCAACACAAACCCCCTCATAGATAGCTGGCCCTGACAAAGTAGGTAGGTATGTAGAAGGATGGCAGGCTGGTCAGTTGTTTTGAGACTGGGTCTTGCTAAGCTACTGAGGCTGGCCTTGAATGTGATCCTCCCACCTCAGATCTGCTAGTAGCTGAGACTACGAACACATACTACATGCAATACCTGACTTCCTCCAAAGGTTTTTACCCTCTCAGCCTGACAGCTAGTTCCTCAGGTACAGACTCCAGGGTAATTCCAGAGGTAACATCTACTTTGAGACCTTGGGTGGCAGCATCTTTCGCTTCCTAAAGGTCAAATGCATGAGGGAAAAAAAACTAGCCACATCCACTGGGAGTGAGTCAAGGAGAAGTGAAGCTAACACCTGCCATGCCCAGTATCACCTCTTGCTAGGGAGGAAAGCCAGGGCACAAGAGCACAAGGAATGCAGCTAATATCGATGAATCTAGAGTCAATGAAGGATTTCAGAATATCTCAAAAGAGATCAAAGTGTATTACATATATATATTAACAAAAATGGTGGAGGGAAAAAAACCAGGTCAAAACAAGACAGACAAAAAGACCATCCCATCCACTTGGCAGGAGGACAAACAGGTGGGCAAAGGCAGTTCCAACAGGGTCTAGATGAAGGAAGAGGCCACTCCTCATGCCAGGGCCTCCCCCAGCCTCTGAAGTCAGCAACCTGGAGCTCAGCCACACGTGGCTCACAAATGGTTCCTGGTTCCCCGACTAGAGAAAAAAATCTGGACTGAAGCTATCAGAGCACTTGCCTAGCAAGCAAGGCCCTGTGTTCTATTCCCCAGCACACGTAAGTTGGGCCTGGTGGCACACACCTGTAACCCCAGCACTTGGGAGGCTGAGGCAGGAGGATTGATTCGAGTTTGAGGCCAGCCTAGTTTACAAAGTGCATTCAGGACCAGCCTGGACTACAGTGAGACTCTGTTTCAGGGTGAGGGGAAGGGGAACGGACAAACAGAACTGGAAGAACAGAACTCAGGGGGAAAAGAATATGAGCCGCAAAGAACCACACACACCGGGAGCTCAGAAACTCTATGTCTACACTGACATCCAGCCTGGATAGCACCAGGAAGGGCAGGGATGCTGCTCACGACCCCTGTAGGAGGCAGAGCACATGGTTCTCTGTACATAATGAGCACTATAAGTGTGTGTAAAGCTTGAGCCTGTGTGGATTAAGTAATGGAAATCCTGACTGGTGGCAAGTGCCCAAAACCACAGAAACACAGCCTATGAGCAGTGGGCAGGGCCCCAGAGGATCCACCCAATCACAGACACAAAGTCCTGAGAGTGCACAGCCTGCACAGGCTGGGAGGTGGCAGGGAGAAGGTAAGATGTGCTTGGAGGTCCTGGTGCTTCCGACCTGTGACAAAACCTCAGGGCCTTACGCTATTGCGGGAGGGGCTGACATGACTCAATGTGAAAAGGACCAGGAGGTGGGGGAACACTGAAAGCTGGCTGCTACTGTATCTAGTGATGCCCACACCTACCTTCTATTCTACTCACAAGAACAAGAAGAAAGAAGGCTACCATGGACTCTCCTGTCACTGGTTTATTTCCATCATCCTCCCTTCCTGCTGGTTTTCTAGGACTTCTGCTGCTATTTACACAACTTTACCCAAAACTCTTTTGAGCTAGAGCTGAAAAAAAAAAAAAACCATCACTATCAACATACCACGCACAAGAAACCTTCAGGATGAGAGAGCCCCCATGAGAAGGTCAATCCCAAGGGGAATGCAGTCGGCACCCTGGCTGCGGCCAGGATCTAGACACAAGGTCTGGCGCCCCCACAGAGACTGCCACACTTCTGGAAGGGCACAGGGCAATGGGGGCTTCTCCACAATCTGCAGGCATGCAGAGGACTTTTCAGAACCTGTGTCCCATGTGGCACCACAAGGTCAGCAGATGCTTGCAACAGAGTGGGTATCCCTTCCTGATGACAAAAATGAAGAAATGTGGCATAGGCCTGTAATATAAGCACTCCGGGAAGCTGAAATAGTAGGATCACAAGTTCAAGCCCAGCCTAGGCAACTTAGCAAGACCCTGTATTAAATCAAAAGTAAAAAATGGAGCTGGGTCCAGTGGTATAAGCCTGTAATTCCAGCACTCTGGGAGGCTGAGGCAGGAATATAATAGCAAGTTTGAGCACAGCTGGGCAATTTAGCAAGACCTTTTCACAAAATTGGGCTCAAAATGTAGCTCCATGAGAAGGCCCTAGATTCTATCCCCAGTTTCAAAAGAAGGAAGGAAGGTAGAAGGAAGGAAGAAAAGAAGGGAGGGATGAGAGGAGGGAAGGAGAGGGGAAGGAAAGAAAGGGACGAAAAGAGGGAGGAAGAAAGGGGAAAAGAAACAGAAATACTCAAAATAAGAGGGTATAAGCAAGGAAGAAACCCCTGGAGAGGATCCTGGAGGAGTTCTTGCAGAGTGACACCCAGGCTCTCGCTCTGGAGATCAGGAAGGAGCTGGAAGGGCTGAGGGAAAACACGCTGGCCTGGAAATACAGCAGCCACCATGTATGCAGGCTTCTGTCACCCACCTCTGAACTCAGCCCATGGGAATAAACCAAACACTAACATTTGCAGAAAAAAAAAATCTCCTGAGTCAGAAAATGCTGGAAGACTTACATGTTTTTGTTTCCAGTACTAGGAATTAAACCCAGGGCCTCACACCTGCTAAACAAGACCTCTGCCACTGAGCTACCTCGCTGGTCCTCTCTGATTGTTCTATTTTTTCCCCACTATTTTTATTAATATACAAATGTAATACATAGTATTTACAATGAATTTGGGTGTTTCGTACACATATGTATCATATCAACTTTACAATCCCTTCTCATTTTCTACCCTCCCACCCCCTCTCTATCCCTTCCCCCGGCTCCGGCTATCACTTCATGTGGTTCCAAAGAATGTCTGTGTTCTGGGTTTTCCAAGTCAGAGAAACCATACAGTGTTTAACATATTAATCTTCCGCACCTAAGTCATTTCACTTAAGTCACCACTCTAACTCAGCTTCCTATTCCTCGAATGGGTTTGTGGTAGTTAAATCTTGATGCCTCTTATTTGAATCCAACCAATCCCTTTAATGGGATATTTACCAAAAGGTTTTTTTTCCTATATTTTGCTATATCTTTGTGTTATTCTTAAACCTGGCTTTACCCACCAGTTCACATTAGAAAATAACTACAAGTTGATTGTTCTATTTTGAGACAAGGTTTCATGAAGTTGTCCAGGTTGCACACAAGCTTGCAATCATTCTGCCTCAACCTCTTGAGTAGCTGAGATTTACAGGCTAGAACCTTAGGCATATGCCACCAAACCTGGTTTTGTTATTTTAATTAGTCCTTACCACAACAAACAAGAATAGATGTAAAAACTAAGGGCCAAAAAGACAAAGCAATTTGCCCCAGGTCTTCATGAGAAGATGACAATCAGTAACAAAGTTACCAAGCACCTGCTCTGTGCCAGGAACAGTCTGGGCTGTCAAGACACAGTGGCAAACAGGACAAAGTCCCTACTTGGATTTCTGTGTAGAAAAGACGTGGATAAGCATCTGTCATATTTCAAAGTCTCCTCTGCTGTGTTGCACAATGGAGACAGAAAACCCAAGAGCCACAAATCCAGCATCTTTCTGAAGTTCTAGGTTTCTTAGACAGAAAAAGTCCTAGTCCCCTCAGTGCCACCCACGGGACCAACAACGTACAGGCATCTGGGGCCCTAGGCTACTTGTTCACTTTCTCGGTGCCTCAGTTCCCTCACTGGGTAGGACTATGAACCCACTCAAAAATGTCTTATAAAAATGCAGTAAGATATTGATTTAATATTGATCAGGATAAGGATACTGCTATTGATTTGATATTGATCAGGATAATGCCTAATAAAATACACATCTGATAAATATTATGCTACCATTATTAGTATTACCGTATCATTGCACTTATTATTATTATTCACTGGGAAGAAAGAGAAGGCACAGACACTAAGCAGCTAAAAGGAGGAAGACTGGGGCTCAGGCCTCATCAACCCACCAATGTTCCTGTCTGCCTCATCTTCCACTGAAGGGTGCTGGGTAGGACTGCTTCTCTCTGGACCCAAGAAACCCCTGAGGCAGCCCTCCAGGTAGAGCAGAAATTCCCTGAAGATATGTGCTCATCTTCCTAATCCCAGAACCAAGCACACAGCATTACATACAATAAATAGACTTGAACTACATTAGACAGATGCCAACCTCATCAGGGTCTAAAGAGAACTGGGAAATGTGCTCTAACTGTACCATCAGGTACTCCTGGACACAGGGAGGGGCCTAGGAAGGCAGCCTCTCATCCCATGAATTTGCCAAGTTCTACAGTCAGGCTTCCCAGATGCCCAAGACAGTGGCATGGGTCCAAGGAGCCACAGGGAGGCAGCTAGTCACCTCCAAGACCAAAGATGGATCAGGCCAGAGCCACCCAACTCCCCACTGCTGCCCCAGAGGCAGACAGGTTGTCATGTACCATGTGTTCCATGCAGATGCTGATCTCGCCATCACTATAGAAGGCCCCATAGAAGCCCACGATGTATGGGGAGTTGCACTCATGCAGGACCTGCAGCTCGCGGATGATCTGGTTCCGGATGGCAGGTTTGATCTCCAGATGAATTAGCTGGGGAGAGAGGGATGAAAGGAGGGGAGGTTTTATGGATGGAAGGAAGAAGGAGGAGAGAAGGAAGGAAGGACAAACAGGCAGTTTTTACAAACAAGGCCCTGTTCAATCAGAGTACTACATGCCGACGTGCAGGCAGGGGTTGGCACCAATGCTCTAAGAGGGACAGGCTGGGTGTGCCACCAAGCCTGGAGGCCAAGACCGCAGACCAGGTACTCTGCTCTCCCAAGAACACAGCCAAATGGACTTGTGAAACTGAGATCTGAGGAGAAAATGGACTTGACCTGGCTACAATAGGCTCACATTGAGGGGCACACAGAATTGATGGCAGCTTCCTTCCTGAACTCCGGCACCCCTGCGCTGGAGACTCAGACCATCTCAGGTGCTACCTTTTATCCCCCTAACACTGTCCCTTATTCCAACAAGGAAGGCAAGTGACAGACATTAAGTGGCTGAGCTTCTAAAAACTGCCATAGTCAATGAACGTCTGAAGACATGGAAGTGATCGCTGCAGTGTGAGGCGGAATAGCTGGTGAAAAGCAGACCCAAAGTGAGCTTGTCTCGGAGAGACACTGCTGGAAAAGCCCGAAGGCACAACACACACACGGCACAGGAATGAACACAGTGAGATGAAATCTATGGGAGTCCAACCTCTCCGGACAGGGGCAGGGGAAGTGAGAACACTGCGTTCAGAAAGGAAACCTGGAGTACACAGGAAAGGGAGTCCAGCCTGAAGGCTGCAGCCACGGAAAGGGCTTTAGAAGCGGGACTGGAGGGACCCTCTGGCAAGGCAGGCACATAGGGAGGGACACGAACTCAGTGCATGGTCTGTGCACGCTGGGGCTGGGCGAATGAAAACAGCTTCTCCTGCACGTAAGAGGTGACAAAGTGCCAGCTGGCGCCCCTCCTGTGGCACATGGGAAGCTACAGCAGGCCTCCTTGCTATTACTTCCCACAAACACCTGGGGACAGGGATTAACATACGAACCCACCCATCACTAAGAGAAAAGCACTCAGGGGAAGGTCTGTCTTCCTTCCACCATTGTCCCCAAGCCTCTAGGTCTCCCAAGAGGTAACTCAACTTCGAGTTTCTTCAGGTAAACTCACTTTTCTGGCCATGACCAGTCCAGACGGCTTATGGGAGACCTTGAACACCACGCCTCCGTTGCCAGCCCCCAGCTCGCTGATCTTCTCGAAGTCATCATCCTTCAGCTCCCCCACCTTCTGCTTTTGGGTCAGAAAGGCCTCAAGGCGCTTCCGCTGCTGCTCGTCCAGCTCCAGCTCCTCCAGCTTCTTCTGCAAGGCCTCCAGGTTGGTCCTGAGAAGAGGGGCCACAGGTCAGCGCCGTCACCAGTCACCTGGGGAGCACTCCTGGCCTCAGAGCTCCAGCTACCACAGAGGGGGAAGGAGGGGAGGGACCCACCTACTCCGGCTCTGCCACTCTCACTCCGGCCACCCTCATGCATCACCTTTGTAGCTTCGGCTTCCTCATTTTGCAATGTGAAGGAACCAAGGCCCTCACAGCATGCTGCAAGTCTACCAGAGGAACCACAGATCCTCCTAAACTGAGAACGAGCCTTCTTAAGGTACTCTCAAGCCTCAGCTCAAAAGCCTCATAAACTCAGTTCATTACCTGCATTCCACACACCAAGAAACTTTCCCTCAGTCCTCCTAACCCAGCCAAATGCACTTTAAACCAAGTCACAATAGCAGGAGCCTTCAGTTCCAACGGGATCAGGCCTAAGAACAGCTCAGGAAAAAAGTGAGAACAAGACACCACAGGCACTTCATTTCTGCTCAGCACCTCTCCACCCACACCCCCCCTGCACCGCAGGGCAGCCCTGGGGATGAGGGCTACTGGGAAGAGCGCCACTTCATTTTTTTTTTACGTTAACCAGAACATAAATCATTGTCTGTGACTTCCAAATCCTAATGTTATAAAATGAAGTGAAATGGAGACCCTTGTAATCACAGCATAAAATTTCATAGCCTCTCATGATTTCCCCTAATCTTACCACTCATCTAACGTGACAGTACCACACTGAGTGCCTTGGCTGTACAGTCTGCCAAGGGTCTTTAACAGTTGTATAAAGAAAGAAGAAAAGGGAGCTGGGGCCGTAGCTGGGTCACAGAGCACTTGCCTACATGCAAGGTCCCAGGTCTCATACCCAGGCCTGCAAAGAAGAAAGAAGGAAGGGGAGGAGGAGGGAAGGGGGGAGGAGGAACGGGAGGAGGAGAGGGAAACCACCTCATGCACAGTCCTTTGCATCTGTTCACCTGGTGTTTAAATACATGACTCAGCACCAATGCCAGCTGCCACTGTCAGAGCATTTGGGATGCATACGCAGTCCAGTCGTGGCCTGCCACGTGGCAGGGCAAGGCAGATTGCTGCTAAGCACTCAGCACCCACTCAGGAAAACTTGCACAGGAACTGAGGCCCACTCGTTACTCTTGTGAGTCGTAAAGACAACTTCCCTGCATTATATCTGCTTTCATTCTCCAGTCTAAACATATGACACAGTGACACGGGCCTTATAACACATAGGAACATCAGTCCCCAAACACACCGGTTCTTAACTTGAAGGTACAAGGAAGCATCACCTTCCATTCTCCCTTCACACCCACTGTCCAAGCCCCAAGAAGGCAGGAAAGTAGAGTATTACACACCTCCCTCCACTCACAAATAACATGACACAGCGGCCAAAGAGGACACTCACTGGGTGACTAAGGGGAGGAAGGTGGTGCTGTGGACTGAACTGTGAACCTCCTCCCCAAATTCTCATATGAAAGCCCAAAAATTCTAATGTGACTATGTCTGGAGACAGGACTCTCATCAGGAGGTTAATTAGGTTAAGTGAGGTCATAAGGGTAGGTCCTGACCAGACAAGTCCTAATAGAAAGGTCCTAACCAGTCAGGTGGCCTTACAAGAAGATAGTCCCCTCATCACAGTACAGTCATAGAGCAAAGGCCACCTAAGGAGGGAAAAGACAGCCACCTACGAGCCAGGAAAAAGGCTCACCCAGAGCCTGGCTGCACTGGCCCCGTCAGGCTTTCACCATCAAAACTGAGAAAATCTTCACTGTTTTCTAGACACAGCTAAAAGGTTGTGCTAAGTCTCAGAACCCTCGGTCCCTAGGGGTGGTGTGAGCGTCACCCAGTGTTAGCAGTGGCACACTGTTCAAGGTGGCGGATCTTTACATTTTTGCACTTTACCTGAACAGCTGACCAGACAAAGGCAGAAAGAGAAGGAGGGATAAAGATCATGATGTTGTGATAAACTTGGCCCTTAGACCTTATTGGGAAGATTGTGCATCCTGCCAACAGGAAAAGGCAGGGGGAGGGACCTGCGACCTAGGGATTTAAGTCAGTACCTACCACATTTTCTGTGTGCCTCTCTTCACTTGCACATGGGCAGGTCACCCTTTTGGCAAAAATAAAACTAAAGCCTCATACTCCGTCATCCGTGCCTCCCATGTCCATTCTTTGTTTGGACAGGTATATGAGCCGTCTGTAACAGTGGGACCCATAGTGCCTACAGCTAGGAGTGCACGCTGTGCACCTCTGGCTTTTTCCTCCCCAGTCCCTTCACAAGGGACCACATTTAGAAACATGTGTCATACACAGACCCCAAATCTACAATTTGGATGTCACCGCTGCCTGGATAGCTCAACTGGCAGCTAGAAATGCAGAGTCCAAAAGCTGGGTCAAAATTATACATACAAAAGTGCATGAAAGAGCAGGGAGGAGGGGCTGGCTGGGAGGAAGCCTGTCCTCCTCACAACACTTGGGACTATTCTGAGTGATTTACAAGTATTAACTCACTAATCCACAGCCCACAACTCAACTGAGGAGCAAACTGGAAGCACTGGCAGGTGAAGTAAACTGCTGCTGAAGGTCACACAGCTAGCAAGTAGCACAGGCAGGATGCTAAGTGGGGAGAGAGAATTTCTAACCTTAACCACAAATGCTGTAATGTCTCTTCAAAAGTTCAACAGTAGTAAGGTTAAGGCGTGGTGGTGCACACCTATAATCCTAGTACTCAGGCTGAGGCAGGAGGATTGCAGTGAGTTCAAGGCCAGCCTGGGCTCCATGGTGAGCTCAGAACCAGCCTGGACTTCAATGTGAGACCCTGTCTCTGTCTCTGTCTCTGTCTCTGTCTCTGTCTCTATGTGTGCGTGTGTGTGTGCATACATACATACATACATACATAGATACATAGACACACACATACACACACACACACACACACACACACACACACATATAAATAGACAGTTGGAAAACCAACGCAACAGAACAAGTTTGAGGCTAGCCTGGGCTACACAGCAAATTCAAGGCCAGGCTGAGCACATTTAAAAAAAAAAAATCAGAACTTTATAGGGAGGCAACTTATAAACACAGGGGAGAACCCTAGTAAGGCACTAACATGTCTAGGTTCCATCACATATAAAAACAGTGCAGCCTACACAGGAACCCTTTGTCCTAGATACAGTGCCCTCTCCCCACACACCACTCCAGGAACAGAGCTACAGGAGCAGACTAACATTGCCTTACAACTAACTCCAGCTACTAGAGACCTGCTTCGTTTGACAAGAAAAGGGGAATGCTGACTCTGCTCATTTCCCTGGCTCTTTGACAGATAAGCAATTCTTGCACCATACTAAGCCTCAGCTTTCTTTGTTCCACAGTCCTTCCTCCTGGATGTCCTGTGTCCTGCCGCCAAACCACTTACCTCACCCACTAAGAAACTGACTGCAGATCTGTGCTTTAAGAAGGATCTAGAGAGAAGCCAGGCGACTTTTTTTTTTTTGAGATAGAGTCTAAGTTGCCCAGGTGAGACTCAAATTTATGTTCCTCCTACTGTAGCCCCCATAGTGCTAGGGCTACAGGTATATGCCACCAACTAAGCAGAAACACTCTTGTTTTTTACGTATCACATCCCTTCCCCTTCCCACCCTCTCACCCCTACCACGTCCCCTACCGCTCTCCATAAAGTCTATCTTCTTACAGAAACACTGTTTTTTGGTTTTTGTTTTCTGTTTCTGATATAAGAGTTTCACTGTATAGCTCAGGCTGGCCTCAAACTCACAGTAATTCCCCTGCCTCATCTCTTCAGTTCTGGGATTACAGGCATGCACCACCATGGCAGGTTCACGTGGTACTGGGAAATCAAACTCAAGGCCTTAGCACTTTAACTGGTGAGCTACACCCTCCACCCTGCCCCAGAAACATTAGAATTTCTGACCCATTTCTAATGCTACAGTGGGGAGAAGGAAGGAAAACTGAGGCGATAGAGCCATGGGATCCAAACTGACTGCCTTTCCTTTAATAATTCTCAAAGCCCCTTAAATATTATTTTTAAAAATCTTTTTCAAAAAACAAAATGCAAAATCTTGAAGGTGAAAAGATCCTGGCACCAAAATTGCTTTCTCTGCTCATTAAAAAGCCTATCAATACTGCAGCAGTGATCAGTATGCCTCCCATGGCACAGGGAATCAGTGATGTTCCACCCAACTCCCTCCTGCCCGGTCCAGCCAGGGGACATGCTTCAAGCAATGGAGACATGAAGAGAAGCCCTCACCCCTCAACCGCATCACAAATCCCCAAAACTTGGAGAGCAGCAACCTGTTCCTTTGCAATCTTTGCTTTTAAGTAACATCAGCAGAAATGAGACTGGAGATTTTAAAACAGAAAACGAAACTGACCAGGTCCAGCAGCGTAGACCTGTAATTCTCCTGCTGAGGCAGGAGGACTGTAAATTTGAACCTGACCTATTAACTCAGCAACTCAGTAACTTGGTAAGGCCCTGTCTCAAAATCAAAAATGAGCTGGGGATACAGCTCAGTGCAAAGGCCCAGGGCCCAAATCCCCAGTACCACAAAACCAAGACTGGGGCTCCAGCACCTAAATCACTGATGCACAAGCACAGCCCTCTCTCCAGGGACCAGCTATGATCAGCTACCCCACCACACGTCCTGCTGCATTGAGAGCTGCACCCAAGCTCTCGTGACAGCAAACAGAAGCTCAGAGACACAAGGAGATTACAGGCTTGAAATGGGAACACAGAGAAAAACAGGGGTTGTCACTTGGATTGTGACGGCATGAGGGAAGTAAAATGGAACAAGGAAAGAACAATCCTGTGAGCAAGAATATCTCCCAACCCACCTGCCAGGCCTCATTACACTGCCACAAGCAGAGCCTGGCATCTGCAGCTCGGAGGTTTCAATTAGCGGTATGGCTGGGCATGGTGGCACATGCCTATCATCCCAGCACTGACAGGCTGAGGCAGGAAGACCCCAAGTTTAAGCCCACCCTGGGAAAGAAAGCATGGCCCCGTCTTAAAAAATAAAATAAAAAGGGCTTTGATGTAGCTAAGGTGAAGGCCTTGGGTTCAACCTCCTTTCCAAAAAACAAAGGTGGGGAGGTACTGGAGGAACAGGAGCATGGTTAGAGCATTTGCCTAACAAGCTCAAGGCCCCGGTTCAATTTCACAGCACCACATAAACCAGGTGTTAGTACAGGACGATAAGCCCCGTACTTGGGAGGCTGAGGCAGGAGGATTGCTATGTGTTCAAGGCTAGCCTTGGCTCCACTGAGTTTAGGACCAGCCTATACTAGAGAGCAAGATCCTGCCTTGGGGGGGGGGGGGGGGAAGGGCAATATAAAATAAAGCTGTAGAGAAGAAGTTTAAAAATCATCTGGCTGACTAGGGTGACATACCTGTCATCTTTGTGCTTTCAAGGCCAAGACAGAAGGATCTCACATTTAAGATACAACCTAGGCTACATAATAGTCCCTGTTTCAAAACAAGACCACCCATCTACCAACACTCACAGGTGAAGAGACCAAGGCCCAGGGAGGGCAAGCTCACATGGCTCATGGATGGCAGGGTCCTGACTCCTAAAACAGAACAGGCAGGACTTTAACGGTTGCTGAATTTGGTAGCTAGGCTAAGGAGTGACTGTAGGGGGTTGGCAAGTAACATCCAAACAGAATGAGGTCTTCAAAAAGTCTCACAGGGGTCACAGCTGCATGCCAAGCACAGCCACCTGTTGCCACTCCACTCTAGGCTGGGTGGCAAGCCTGCCTCTGAGAAGAGAGGACACCAAAGGAAGAAGGCAGAAGAGGCTTACCAGAGAGCTCAGGCTGTTGTCTCATTCTCTCTCACCTGCAGCATTCAGCAAGCAGGAATACGACTGTGGCAGGAAGTAGGGAAGGCAGAGACGAGACACAGAGACCCACACTAAGGTGCCAGTACCGCAGTCTTTGACTCCACCCCTTTACCCAAAACCTCCACCACTCTGTGCTGTGAGACTGTGGGCAATGCACCTTTTCCCTGGTCCTCAGTACAAGGGGAGGAGGAAAGGGGAGGGGAGAGCCATCTAAAGATAGGTGAGGTCCAAGCCTGTGATGGTGACAAGTGGAGGAGGTATGCAGTGTGTGTCAAGTAAGTCAAGGGGCTGAGAGCTTCTATGGCCACAGAATGTGAGAAGTGGGAGGTGAGCCTGCACTGGGAGCTCTGTTCAGTCAAGCCATGGGCGACTAGGGACTGAAGGTTGGACCAAGAGTAGTCAGATAGGGACTGGACTCAACCATGGGCCAGCCTACCTGCATGTGGAAGTGCAGATACACAGAGAGGGCCAACCCAGGCCACCAGGTGGGGAAGCAGGGCAACACCTGCCCACACATCCCTCCTGCTGCCTCCAGGAGGCGCTGTTCTACTGGGTGGGCAGTGCAGCTCTAGGAGGAATCCAGGCTTTGCGAAAGCCAGGAATGAAAAGCACAGTGTAATTCCAACTTATTACCACTGTCTGCTAAGAGGGCCAGCACCCTTTGGAGAGTAGTATCTAACAGTGGCATCCACCTGGAGGGGTACATGAGCTGGTTAACTTTATGTCTGTTTGGCTGGGGTATAAACAGCACCCAGAGAGTGCATCATTATTCTGGATGTTTCTACGAGAGTGATGAGTGTTTGTTATGAGATTAACATCTAGTCAGGGCCAGAGGCTCAGGCCCGCAATCACAGCACTCTTAAAAAGCTGAGGCAGGAGGATTTCAAGTTCGAGTCAGCCAGAACAACGTAGCAACTTAGTAAGATCCTGTCTCAAAAGAAAAAAAGGGAGTGGTATTGGGGATGCAGCTCACTGCGAAGGCACCAGGTTGGATCCCCAGTACCATTAAAAGAGAGAGAAAAAGATTAACAAATTGACGGATTCTGATTAAAGCAAATTCCACTCCATCCATATGTGGGCAGGCCCCATCCAATCAACTGACACTCAAAAGAACAAAGAGAGCTCTCTGAAAAAGAAACTGTCCTTGGGCTACTCCTGGACTTGAACTGCAAGTCTTCCCTGGGTCTCTAGCCTCCTGGCCTCCCTACCGATTTTAGACTTCCAAGGCAACCACAATTACGTGAGCCAATCCCCTAACTACCAACATTGCTCTCTCCCCTCTCATACTCACCTTCCAATTCCTGTGGGTCTGTTCTCTGGAGAACCCTACCTAACACACGACCGGGGGAATCCCTGTGCGCTGACAATGCCCCGGCCTTGATCTGAACACTGGGCACGCGTTCAGTGCCTGGAAAATCATCGCATATGCAGACATGCAAGTGCATCTGGATCTACACCTGGGAATCAAACTATCTGGGTTTGAATCCCTCTTTGGTCCCTGAAGCAGCCCTGTCAACTTAGACAGGTTACTTAAAAGTCTTATACCAGGCCAGGGGGTCTAGACCTGTAATCCCAGCACTTTGGGAGGCTGAGGCAGGAGGACTGCAAAATCAAGCCCATCCTGGCAACTTAGTGAGACTCTAGTTCCAAATCAAAAATAAAAATGGGCTGGAAGCTGGGCACGATGATGCACACCTGTAATCTCAGTATTTGGAAGGCCGAGGCAGGAGGTCTGCCATGAGTTTAAGGCCAGCCTGAGCTACACAGTGAGCTCAGAACCAGCCTGGACTAGAGAGAGAGACACTGTCTTAAAACAAAAAACACAAAAATGAGCTGGGGATGTAGCTCAGTGTGAAGGCCCTAGGCTTCATCATCAGTAAACACACTCTCTCTCTAACACACACACACACACACACACACACAGAGAGAGAGAGAGAGAGAGAGAGAGAGAGAGAGAGAGAGAGAGAGAGAGAGAGCGCACCAGTGGTACAGGCCTGTCATTTCAGCACTCCAGGAGGCTGAGGCAGCTGGATCTCACATTCGAGCCCAGCTTGAGCAACTTGGCAACTTAGGAAGACACTGTCTCTAATCAAAACAAGAAACAGCTGGGAGCATAGCTCAGCGTGAAGGCCTTCGACTGCACTGCCAGTACAATAAAAAACAAAACAAACAAAAGGCTGGGAATGTTTAATAGTGGTAACCAGGCTATCAGGCCATTAAAAGAGCTCGTCCACATTGAGCAGAATACATGGATGGCTCACAGTAGGTACTCAATAAATAGTACTAAATAGTATTACTAACCAATAACTAACAACACAATATTAAATATTTTCTAGCATTTAGAGGATTTTTTATTACATTAAATTCTACTTACTATCCATGAATTCCTTTTATTCAACATCACATGCTAACTTAACTGCCCTTAGCTGCCCAGACTCCTATGATTTCATTAAGGTCCTTCTAGCATCATAGAAGGCCTAGGAAGACAAAAATGATCCCTTTATGCTAATTTTTTAAGACAGTGTCTCACTCTGTGGCCCAGGCTGGTCCTGAATTCACTATGGAGCCCAGGCTGGCCTTGGACTCACCACAATCCTCCTGTCTTAGCCTGCTGAGTGCTGGGATTACAAGCGTGTGCCGCCATGTCCGGCTTAAATGATGCTGGGAAATGTAACTCTAACTCGATACTTGGCTACTTATCGCTTGTTAGGCAAGAGCTTTAACCCTTTAACCAGCTTTAAAGATGAGCCATTCCTCCAGCCCCAATCCCTTTATTCTCTGAAGGAAAATCACCAGGGCGGGACAACTGTCACTTAAGTCTATATGCAGGCCAAAATAACTGGGGCTCCAAACGATGTGACGTGGGAGGCAAACCACACTGCACACAGCGAAGCAGAGCATGGCCCTGGGACTGAGCTGCACAGCTCTGTCCTTGGAATGCTACAGGAAGAACCTAACAGGGCGAGAGAAGGTACACCATGGACAGCACTTTAAGCACCCTAGTTTTACTCCACTATTTTAGCTATGAGGTCACAGACAAATGATGACCACCAGAGTTGAACTCAGGCCTCTTGGCCTTCCCATCTCTTCTCCAGGACAAAATCCAGCAGCCGCACAGAAGCCTTTCTTCTTTGAACCAGTTTCATGATCTAATGTGAAAGACCAGCTCTGAAAGACCTGTGCTGGCCCAGGAGCAGCTGATTTCCTGCAAATGTCACAGGCCCTGGAAATGGGTCTGGGGCTGCATTCAGGAATAATGACTGCAAGACTTTTCACACCTACACATCTGTCAGCAAGCAGAGAAGAGTAGGCAGCCAAAATGTGACAGGTACGAGTGGATGCGCAGCCAGCCTCCAGAAAAAGTAAAAGGGGGGTGGGGGGGACCTCTGCTGAAGAACATTATAAACTATGCAAGAAAATGCCTCTACTGAAGCACGGCTTCCCACAGTTAAGATCCTAAACAGCTGGGCATGTGGTCTGGATCTGCAGTCCCAGCACACAGGAGACTGAGCCAAGAGCCCCTAGGAGTTTGAGACCAACCTGGGCAACAGAAGGAGATACCATTACAAAAATAAAAGCAAACAAAAAGAATCTATACCCAAAGCCAGGCTCAACACCAACATGAAGCAAAGGCCTGCTAGAGGAGGTTTTGGAAACTTTCTCTTGCCTAAGGCTCACCACAAAGTAGAGGCTGGCTGCATACAGAGAAAGGGAAGAGACTTTGGGGAAAATCCATACCAAGAATCCTATTTACAGGGCCTGGTAAGACTGAAGCAGGCCAGGACAATGGACAGCCTCTCTACCTCCACCTGATCACAAGCTACGTGCAGCGGTAGGCACCTAAGGTCCTACTCAGGGCCTGAGGCAGGAAAGCCAAAGAGTGCAAGGCCAGCCTATTCAATTTAAAGACTGTCTTGAAGAAGAAAGAAAGAAAGAAAGGAGAGGAAGACAGAGGAAAGAGAAGAGGAGGAAGAAACAGTAATAAGCAAATGGAGGCTAGAGATACAGCTCAATGGTAACACTTGCATAGCATGCATGCAATTGCAGGCTACCCCTAAAGGATGACAGGAGTGTGCAGAGGACCTCAGCTGTGGCCATTAAGCAGCAGTTCAGAACAGAGCAATGGGAACACTGGGGTCCACGATGCACTCTAAGCACAAGATAAAAACCCACTGCTGTGGTTGAAGGAATGACACAGCAGTTAAAGCTCTTGCCTAGCAAGCCAAAGTTCAATTCCCTAGCACCACATAAAGCTGGGCATGCTGGTACACACCTGTAATCCCAGCACTGAGGTGGGAGGATTACTATGAGTCCAAGTCTAGCCTGGGCTCCATGAGTTCAGAACCAGTCTGGGCTACAGAGTAAGACTCTATCCCCCCCCCCCCAAAAAAAAAAATCACTGCTAGAGAAATCTGAAGCGAGTGTAGTACTTGCAAGTCAGCCCTATCAACAAGAAAACCCAAACCCAGCTCCACTCCTGGCTCACCACCAAACCCACATGTAGCTCAATGCTAAGGCTGATAGGTTAAACTCCTCAGTACCACCCCCCCCCCCCACACACACACACAAGATTGAGAATGTGAGGATATAGCTCAGTGTGAAAGCCATGAATTCAATCTCCAGTACGGCCGAAAAAAATAAGTAATACAATTACAAAGCTTAAAAGAAAAAAATGAGAAATTGGAAGCTTCTAAATTTTTAAAAAACAGTAAAATTTGATTAAAAGAAATAAATTTATTGTTATTTATTACTGTCCAACCACCCACTTTTTGTTTACTTATTTATTGAAATAGGATCTTTACTCTATAGTCCAGACTGATCCTGAACTCACTATATAGCCCCACCTGGTCTCAAACTCATGGCAATCCTCCTGCCTCAGCCTTGCAAGTACTGAGATTGCTGACAGGTTGTACTTGCTGGGCAAGCACTCGAACGGGTAAGCTATGCCTCCAGTCCTCCTATTCTTTTAAAATAAGCAAGCAAACAACAAAACTTGCTCTCGTGAAATCAAACAAGTTCCTGGAATGATAGAAATGACCTTTCCACAGCATGTTTCTACAGTCATGCTGAAGCACACCCTCAGAGGACCTCTGCAGTGCCAGGACCGCCCCCTTCCACACACTCCCCAGTAGAGAACAGCATTCTCAATCAGACAGGGCACAGCAGGTGGCTGCCTGAAAGAACTGCTAGCCCACAGTTCCCACATCCCAGTGGACAACATTAACTTCATGTGGGCCACAGGTAAAGTAATTCTCAAAATATCCGTTTTCCACAGAAATACAGAAAGAATAAGTGACAGTTTAAAAGGAGAAGGAAAAAGACCAAAAGACAAAGAGGAGCAACCTTACCGGATGGGGAAAAATAAGAAACTAACACTCTGATAAGGAGTGACATTTGCATGCAGTTGACAAGATGAACTTAATACTAGCAGTGGGACTCTCATTTATTTAGTCATCACAAACTTTAAAAAAATAGGCATGCTGTTCCCAATTTAAAGATTTAGAGGACAGGACGAATAGCTCAGTGGCTAAATGGCAAGTACAAGGCCCTGGGTTCAATTCTCCAGCACCACTTAAGCCAGGCATTGTGGTGTATGTTAGTAATCCCAGCACTTGAGGGGCTGAGGCAGGACTACTGTGAGTTTGAGAGTAGTGCTTGCTACGTAAGTGAGTTCAGGACCAGCCTGGACTTCAGAGTGAGACCCTGTCTCAGAAATAAACAAACAACAAAATAAAGATTTGGAAACAGGCCAGGAATAATTAAGCAACCCAGCCAAGGATAGGCCTAGAACTCCAAATACTGCTCTTCCCTCACACTGTGCTAAAGAGCTCAGCACCCCACCAGCTCGTCCCCACACCAGGCAGTTCTCCCTTAGCCATTTATTCCTTGAGACACAGAATCATGTTCTGGGGGGAAAATATCCTGAAGGTTCTTGAAGGACAGTAAATAAATCCACCCAAAGAGGAACTCCTTTCCAGAGAAATGAATGTTTAGTGATCCAATAATGACATAGTTTGATCAAGGTGAGAAGGGAAGAAGAGTCAGAAACACTGCTCAGGTAAAGCACAATGGCAGAAGCAGTAGCAACGACACTGTGGAGGACAAAAAGGGCTAGGAGACTACAGTGGGTAGGAAGGGGGGACAAGAGAGGCCAGGGAATGTCAAAAAGAAGACAGTCACTAAGGCAACCAGACAGAAAATCAGTAGATCTGTGGTTCTCGTCAGGAAAGTAGAGAGCCATGGGTCTGGTGGTAGCTACAAGAAAGCGCTGCTGTGTCTGACTGCAGCCTAGGAAAGACAATGCCTTTCACTGACACCGCTGTTTCTCAAGGGCCCAATGTAGAGAACAAAGAGCTTTAAGGAAGTCCCTGTGTAACAGCAGCCATGCCACTCTGGGAATCCAGGGGAAGGTAAAAGACCAAATGTGATCACAATCTCAGAACTCATAATTCACAGCCCTGAAGACAAAAGGCTTCCTAAGGCAAAGGGTCAATGACCAGTGTACAAGAACACAGCTAAAGACAGGAAGACACAGGCAGGAGAAACAGTTTTCAAAATCTGTCTCCAATTTTGGGCCATGCTGAGGAATCTCCAGTTCTCCAGACCAATTCCTCCCTTATACACAAGAACACCATGTTTGTTACAGCTGGACCTTTCTCCACACCCAATGTACATACAGGTCACTAATGTACAGGTCAGCAAGTTTCACTCCTAAGCAGACTCTGGGGAAAATTCCACCCCCAGATCACTCTCCACTGATGCTCAGAGAATTCCCATCACAGGATCAAGCAACCCGTATGTTTGCCTGCTCAATCACTCAACCTCTTCAGCAGGGGTGGAATTCTACCAGTCGAGCTCCTAAATTGAACACTTAACCTGGGGTCAAAACTACCTACAAGAAGTTAATAGCATGGACTGGAGGAATAGCATAGTGGTTAGCAAGGTCCTGAGTTCGATTTCCTAGCACTACATAAAGCTAGGCGTGAGGACGCCTGCCCATTATCCTAGCACTCAGGAGGCTGAGGCAAGAGAACAGCAGTAAGCCCAAGGCTAGCCTGGACTACAAATTGTGAGTTCAGGACCAGCCTTGGCTAGAAAATGAGACCCTGTCTCAAAAAAAAAAAAAAAAAAAAAAGGTTAATTGCACAGAACAAAAGAAATAAACTTAATTCAAACCTAAACTAGGGCTGGAGATGGAGGTAGAGTATAAAACCAAAGCTCAGGAAGCTGAGACAGGGAGTTCAAGGGCAGTCTAAGTACCTAAACAAGACTGTGTCAAAATAAAAAATAAGAAAGGTACCTTGTTAACGCCAAAGGTAGCATGTCAGACTCATAAAAATAAGAGGGCCTAAGAATGTACCTTAGTGTGAGACCTAGGGATAGATCCCTTGTATGTGTGTGTCAGCACGAGAGAGAGATAAAGAGAGAAAAAGAGTGAGAGAGTGAGAGAGAGAGGAGAGAGAGAGTGTGTGTGTGTGTGTCAGCACACCTGAGGTGCTGGGATCAACCCCCAGCACCAAAAACAAAACAATCCAATCTGATAATGCTCACTTCTGTCTTCTGAAAAAAAGGCAGAGGGGGAGGAAGTGCATCTGTGCTAGCAACCCCTCACAGCAGAGGAGAACAGACAGCCAGAACACTTGCCCACATGCTGGAGGGGCCTGCTCCTGAACCTTCAGACAGGCTAAGGCAGGTCTGAACAGCACACAGAAGTGGAGCTAAAGCATGGAATTATTTTGCAGAATAAGTGGAAAAATCTTGTCTGGGAAGTAGGTGAGAAAAAGCAAGAGAGGAAGGAAAAGATGCAACACGGCAGAGTGACAAAAGTCACTGAGGTTCGAAGATACTTATACCACTATTTTTAGCTGTCTTTATTGCTGTAACGTGCCCTCCACACCCCACACTTTCAGCCCAATCTGCCGTGCCCACAAACAGCGCAGCATATATTTTGTTCTTGCTGTTGTTTGGTGGAAACCAGGGAAAGGAAGCCAAATTCCAAACTGGCTCAACAAATAGCTTTTTGCTGTTGAAGAGAAAAAGTAAGTCCCACAGCAGAAGTGACTGTGAGAATATCTATTTCCAGGACTGCCCCCATCCAGAGGAAGGCAGGGTCAGGGACTTGACTGGACATCTGCGACATCCACTATGCCTGCAGCTATTCAACTGCAGTGCAGGCTTACTGCAGAGTGGCAGGCACTGTGTGTGCTACAAGCTCCCGACAACAAGACTCTGCCCTCACAAGGCAGACTCGGTGTGCGCGGGATATGTTTAAGACATGAGGGAATGAGAATGGGTGGGTCAGACAGGCAGGTAAGGCAGCAGGTAGGTAGAAAGGGGCATCTCAAGGGAATTACAAGTACAGCATACACTCCACTTGGTAGGGGAGGTCAGGATGCTGAAGGTAAGGTCGGCACAGGGAGTTATAGGATTCTAGAATAAAGACCTCCCAATCCACCTAAGATGAGAAGTAAAAGTGAAGATCAGAAAATGTAATGGCCAAGCCTGGTCCTACAGGACATCAGATTTCACCACTGAAGGGAAGAGAAAAGGCGTACATGCTCAGGCAACAGGACAGGCAAGGCATTCCAAGCAGCCAGACAGCAGGCACATCCAGGAAAGGGGCAGGAGGGGCGGTGTGTAAGCTGGGCCTGGACCTTGGAGGACAAAGCACACCCCTGCCGAGAAGTGGAGGCGGTGAGGGGGCAGACTTCCACAATTTTTCCAGGCATAACACAATGACTGGTGTTCATAACCAAAAAAAAAAAAAAAAAAACCAACAACAATAACAAGCCTGGTCCAAAAATAAATAAAGTAAAACTCTAAATGTCACCTTCCCTCAGATAACTCTGGTTCACACTGAATGTGTACTACTCCCTAGTCCCCCTAAGCACAAACCAGTAGGTTTGCTCCATTTCACCCAAATGGAATTGCACACATTGTTCTGCAACAAGTGTAGAAGCAAGAACAGGGTAAGATCAGTTTCTATTTTGGAACCAAGAGTTGGGCAGCAATGCAGAGCTCAGAGAGGAGAGAATGAGGGAGGGAATCGGGCTGAGGGCAGTGAGGAAAGCAAAGCAAGAGCTAGATGGCCACAGTGTCAGTGGACAGGGCAGAGGACAGACAGGCAGAGAGGGAGCTTAGAGTTGGCATATCTGGGTGGCCATGTGGACAAGAGGAGAGAAGGAAGAAGCTGAAGGTGACTCCAGATTGGCAGCTGGGCAGCGGGGTAGGGGTGCTAGTTACCACATCACATAGGTAAGGACCAGACAGTGCTTGAGGCAGGGAGGTGCAAAACAGGAAGTTGACCTGGGCTCTATCCCATTTCTAAGAGGTAGCTTATGAATCTTTTCAATTTCCTAAGGAATGTAAGTGTCTTATTACTTGTACAGAGCCCTGATAATTCATGCTAACAAAATGACTCTGGACAAGTCTTTTAGACATTGTACATTATGAGAAAACACAAGATTGGGGCTTTGGGTGGAGGGTGGCCAAGCCAGAAAGGGCTTCTTTGGGGCTCTGAGCCATGGGTATGAGGTCAACCTGCAGGGATCAAGAGATCAAGTTCAATAACTCAGCCAACATTTAACCCAATAAAAACCCAGCAATGAAACTCGGGTGAGCATCTTGGTGCACACTACTCTGTGCTCACAGTGGCCCCTCAGAATTTCACAAGAGTGACATGCCCTGATCCACCAGGCGCTTCCCATGTAGGGACCTCCCTGACCTCACCCTGACATTACCCTGTATGTCTCTTCTGTTGCTTTTGATTTTTATCAAAAGTATAATCAAAAGTACGGTGCTTTCCCAAGTCTAAGTTGTTCTGGTAAATTATGGAACCTGAGAGAGTAAGGAGAACTTTCAGATTTGCATCCAGTTCATCAGAAGCATGGTGGCCTGGGAACCCCCAAGGTTGTAGCTAATGCCTGATGTCTGAGATGAGGGCATCTTATGGATGGTGCCCATAATCCATTAAGAATGGCCTACCTACAGGTATGTAGTGTCAAAAGGTATCCCTGGGGACAAAGGGGATATGAGGTTTTGTTTGTTTGGTGGTGGTACCGGGAATCAAGCCCATGGCACATTCCCAGTCCATATTTTATTTCTGATTTCAAGAAAGGGTCTCATTGAACCACTAAGTTGCCCAGGCTGGGCTTAATCTTGCAATCTCCTGCCTCGGCCTTTCCTAATGCTGGGATTACAGTCATGTGCCACCCAGCCAGGCTAGGTGTATTTTTGATTTACTCTTTGAACAAGAGGTAACCTGCAGGTTCTCCAAGTGGGGCTAGAATATGTGGGTAACTAGGTAACAGAGGCCTAAAGGCCATTCGAAGGCTGAGAGAGGCAGGCCACAGAGCCTCACAGCCAGACCTCTATTAGACCCGAAGCTGATTCACACTGTAGTTATCCAGGCAAGCTCACCAAATTTAGTTCACCTATTTCATATATGTACTGTATTATATTCCTGGATCCTTGAGGGCTATTTCTACCTTCCACTGATACTTTACCTCCAATGTACATCCTGCTCTTAGAGAAAAAAAAGTGCCACAGTGCTGGGGATACCACTTACTTGTTTCTTATGTTTGAAGCCCTGGCTTTGATCGTTAGCAACACACACCCACACACTCTAATTCACGCAAACTTTGAAGTCTCAGGTCCTTCATCAACAACACTGGCATTAACTGGACAACTGGCCAGCACTACACGGAATGTGCTCTAAAATGGGTAAATAGGAACTGTAGTATAGAGATGCTTTTCTAAAACATAAGCCTCTTCTAACTCACTCTTGGTTAGCAGAGGTGTGATTTCATATGTCACATTATGCTCACTGTGAATCTTCAAAGGGCATTACAGAAAACGCCCAGGGATGGTAAAGGAGAGAGCACCAATGCCTAAGATGAGAACACAAATCTACTAGAACACACAGGTCACAAAAGAACTTGAGTTACTAGCTGTGGGGAAAAGCAAGGTACCCCCAAGACTAACACCACTAGCATCCTTACGACCCTGGCCACTTGGAGCCTGAACTCTGCACTGTCTGCCTGGCATTAAAGACAGCACCTTCTTACAGCAGAGATAACAAGACTCAACCACAAGCTCCTCCTCTTTACTTATCCCCACCTACTTCCTTTTCTTCCAAAGGAGCAGAGCTCTCATTTACCCACTGGTTTGCCACATCCTGCCTCTGAGCTACTTCCTAGGAGCTGCCTGGGCTTTTCTGAAGGTGTAATTCTTTCAGGTCTCAGGCCAAAAGTACATCAGTACAACCAGTCACTTTCAACCTCCTAATGAGACTCCAGCTAACCAGGCAATACTTCAAATTTCCTTTGTGCCGGACACTTTACTAAGTACTTTATTGAAATCAACACACATAGGAAGAAGCCACATCTCTTAGTCCCATCTGGAGTTCCAACTAGCTCAGCATGCTTAATCAAAAGTGACCCAAAAGATTCATCAGTCGTTTTCAGAAGCTAGGGTGTAGCTTGGTGGTACGGCACATGCCCAGCCTGCACAAGGCCTCATGTTTGATCTCCAGTACCACAAAAAAAACAAAACACTTTAGCAATCTGAACACATGCCTTAAGTTATACAAGTTCTACTATATTAAAAACATCAAAATCTGATGGATTTTAGATTCAAAAGTTCTAACAGTATTATCATTCTAGATTAACTGTTAAAAGAAACATTGTTTGGGGAGCTGGAGGAATGGCTCAGTGGCTAAAGTGATTGCCTAGCAAGGTACCTGAGTTCAGTTCCCAAACACCACATAAGCTGGGCATGGTGGTACATACCTGTGATCCCAGCACTGGGGAGGCTGAGCCAGAAGGACTGCCATGAGTTCAAGGCCAGCCTGGGCTACACAGTGAGTTCAGGACCAGCCTGGGCTACAGAGCGAGATCCTGTCTCAAAAATGAATAAATTGTTTTCTCTCCAAATACATTCATCTTTTGCTCTCTCATTTTTTTCTCTCTCTTAAAGGTTAAATCCTATCAACCAAACCTAGACAGGGTTAACACCCAGGCTGCACTTCACTGTACATATATTTGTCAAGACTTTAATGACCCTTACCAAAGACAAGTCAAAGGAAAATATGGTGCAGGCCTACAATCCCAGTACTGTGAGAGGCCGAGGCAGGAAGATCCCAAGTTTGAGTCGAGCCTAGGCAACTTAGTGAGACCCTTTCTCAAAATAAAAATGAAAAATGGCTGTGGAGGCAGTTTAGAAAGTAAGCCCTGGAACTAGGTAGTCCTCACCTAGAGAGAAGTAATAAACCCTGGATCTCATTCAGGTCCTCACTGGTCACAGTACCAGCACCGAGTATACTGCCCTGTCCCCCTGGTCTTGCTGTCTTCATGTGAATGTACAGGAAGAAGGCTGAACTGTTACGGTCATCTTTTCTATCTCTAACATCTCACAGACAGGTGGCTACATTGTGGGGAGCAGGATTCAAAGGTGGTGGTGGCGGTGAAAAGGATGACTAATATAACTGTCTCATCCGCCCAAAACTGCCTGGCTTAGCACAGGGACCACCTTATCAGCCCAGATTCATGATTGGTGGGCGGGCGGGTGAGTAGAGCCTCAGCCACCTACAGTTCCCAAATGAGTGCTGCTAAGGTGTGATTTATCCAGAGTGTTAAACAACTTACCAGCAGCATCAAACCATGTTGCCAAAAATGCATTACTGCGTGAGCTTAACTTTTCCCCAAATGTGATTCGCAGAGAGAGTACAGAGCTGAGAATACTCAGTCTGCTGCCATCTGTCCTTTCCCAGTCCCCAGAGAACCAGGAAGAGAGTGTGAAGAGCCACCAGGTGCCATGTAAATTAAGCCATCAATATCCATCAGCAAACAGATCCAAAGAGGAGAGGTTGAAGTGTCCCAGCCTTCTGACCCTGTCCTGGGCCCTTCTCCTTGGCAACACGAGCACTGCCAAACCAGAAGGTGCCACCAGCAATACACAGTCCCTGGCTCCCTCCCCTTCCTTACTACAAGGGGAACACTGCCTAGAGAAGCAAGACAGAGGACCACCGCTACTCTGAGGGGCCCCGGTGACATGCCAAGCCCTCCAAGAAATCTGTTCCCTCATTGGTCAGGTGGAGGTAACCACATGCTCCCATGCCTCATGGGACTGAACAAAGGAACAAATGGACACAAAATGATTATCCAGAGCCTCGCAAAACAAATGCTGTGATTACTACGGATACCATGACTCTCCTGCTACGTCACAGACTGGAAACCCGTGACATCAAAGAGAGACTGGCTGGCCAGGGGCTGGCGAAGCCTTGCCTTCAGAGACTATAATTCTCAGCCCTAGATCTGCACATCAGTTTGACATCTGTTTAATCATCAACCAAATGTTGCAAACAGGTCCCAAAGGCTGGAGGTGTAGTTCAATGGTTACACTGTCTGCAAGCACAAGGTTCAATTCCTCAGCATCACAAAAAATCGGGGCAGAAGGAATGACACAGCAATTAAAGGGCTTGCCTTTTAAGTACAAGGCTCTAGGTTATTCCCAGCACCACATAATGCTGGGTATGGTGGCACACACTGGTAATCCCAGCACTTGAGAGGCTGAGGCAGGAGGACTGCAGAGTCCAAGGCCAGCCTGGGCTACACAGTGAGTTCAGGACCAGCCTGGGTTACAGAGCGAGACCCTGTCTCAAAAACAAACAAAAAATTAACAGGGTATGGTGGCATGTCCCTGTAATCACAGCAATCAGGAAGCCGAGGCAGGACCGCCTTGAGTTTGAGACCAGCCTTGGCTACAAAGTGAGTTCAGGATCAGCCTGAATTATAGAGTAAAACCTTGTCTCAAAAAGAAAAAGCCAGATCCCAAGTATGTTAAAGGCTTGGCCCCAGCTTGCCACCTTGAGGAGCTAGGAGAACCTTCAGGAGGTCTTCAGCTTATTGGGATTATAACCTTAAAGGAGACAGCAGGACGCCATCCCTTTCTTCTTTCTCTTCTCTTTTCTGGCCAGAAGGTGGGCAGTTTTGCTCCACCATGTGCTGTCTTACTTGGCACAGGCCCAAAACGACAAAGCCACATGAGGTCCAACTGGACAGAGTTACACAAACAGCTGTTGTGTGGGGAGGCACGTACAAAGCCCTTGAGGCGGAGCAGCTGGTCACTGCCTGGAACAGGGTAGAGGAGAAATCTGTGACAGATTTACAAAAAAGGTGACCTAGGAGTTGATCTGTGACGCAAGTGAAGGATTTCAACACACGCTGAGGGTGAAGAAGGGAATCCCCAACAGAGCACACAGCACAGCCCGGGCAGGCCACAAGAAGGGACAGTTCCCTTCAGTTGTGCTGCCAAAGGCCAGTGACTACTCTCTCCTTGCTGCGCCCCTCCCCATGCTTGTGACCATAAGCATACACATGCACACGCGCACACACACAGCCCAGGAAGTCCTTGTGAAACTGTGGGAGAAGAGAGCTGGGCTTCCTGGGCGGCGCTCATGCCGCAGGCAGATGGCCACCCAGGGAAGTTAAGCTGGGAGGAGTCTTTATTAGGACAGACTACGGCAGTTGTTCCCTAGGCACTGTTTGCAGACTCTTGTTTCACTGAAAATAATTCTTTTGCTTCCTACACATCCTAAAAAATTGCAAGTATGCCCGGTGTTGTCTCTATTTGAAGTCTGTGTGGAAGAAAAACAGCTGAAGAACCCGTCACTGGAAGTTCCTTGGGAGGTGAGAATTTTCCCTCCTCCTGAGAGGGTTACGGAACTGACATGCCCATTACCTCAGTCTTGTCAGTCATGAAAAACTGTCTACACACATGGAGTGTCTGCTGGATAAATACTGTTATGCCCAGTTTAAACATGTGAAAACAGACTCAAGGATTTAAAAGAACACAAGAAAGGTAGAGGTCATGACTCAAACTCAAATCTGCTGAGGCCAAAGCCTTCCCGCTGTACTGCACAGCCTTCAGGCCATTTCAGTAGAAAGCACAAATTCAAAATAAAACTACTGTGTACACAGACAACTATTCTTCCCCGCCGCCCCCCCCCCCCCCCCTTAATATTAAGGATTGAACCCAGGGTCTCTACACTGAGCTACATTCCTAGTCTGCTATTAATTAATTTTTTATTTTGAAATAAGGTCTCACTAAATTGCCCAGGCTGGGCTTGAACTTACCATGTTCTCGGCCTTGGACTTCCAGACTGCTGGGATTATAAGCCTGTACCCCCAAGCCCAGCTACAGCCAGCTGCTCTTATGCCTCTTCGTAGTTTCTGATTCTTTCTCTGCCAAAAGACAGGACTGCAATATAACATTTCTAAGACTCCTTTCAACACAATATAATTCTACCTACTTATTACCCACTCAGAGCTCGAAAGTGTGCTGAGTAGTAACCCATATAACTATGAGGAACTTCTACATTTATGAAGAGATAAAGCCGTCGCCACACTCGGCCTTGCAAGGAAGGAATCAGTGCACACACAGTCAGGCAGAGTTAACACTTGCACAAGGAACTGGTACAGATCTCTCCTTTTTACCCTACACAAGGCATTGTCGCTCCAAAGCACTGTGGCCTATAGATTCTAAAGCCTGGAGACTCTCAACCTCTCTGAAAAAGTGATTTGGATCCAAATGAACCTCCAGAGGCAGAGAAACGTTATTCATCAGACAACTCCAGGGAACCCGCCCTCAGCTGCTCTGCTGGTGCCCGGGATGATCACCACTCTGAGGGTGCAGAGCTGTCCTCCTCAGACCACCCTGCATTTGGGCCGGCTAGCTCCTCAGAAGCCTAGACCTAATGTTCTAGTCTTTTTTTTTTTCTTTGGACCAAACTCATACTGAGCTACATCCCTAATCCCTTCCCCTTTACCCCTCCCCTTTTTAATGTAGAAACAGGAACTTGGAAAGTTGTCTAAGTTAGGGTTGAACTTACGATCTTCCTGCCTCATCCTCCCAGGGTACTAAGATTACAGGTCAGACCGCTTGGCCTGACACTTTCTAAAAATTAGACCTGAGGGGCTGGAGGAACAGCACAGTGGTTACAGCACTTCACTAAGGAAGCTTAAGGCCCTGAGTTCAATTCCCCAGCACCACACAGTAGTAGCTGGCACTGTACTCACTTCAGCAGCATATATACTAAAATTAGCAGGACAACAGCTGGGCAGGGTGGCCCATGACTATAACCACACCACACAAGGAGCTGAGGCAGGAGGAATACCGTAAGTTTGAGGCCAGCCTGGGCTATATACATATTGAGCTCAGGACTGGTCTGGGTTATAAAGCAAGATCCTGTCTCAAAAAAAAAAAAAAAAAATTAGACCCGAATACAAGCCAAGACAGAGTCCACTGGATGCTTTATTCCCCTACATGCGTGATCTGGCAGTTAGAAAGACCAGAGGCTGGAGCTCCCATGGACCCTGGCCCCCTCCAGCTGTTCCCAACATCTTTATATCCTTTCTGTCCCTGTCTTCACACCCTCATGAAGAAAAGCGCTTTTCTGGACTTTTTTTTTTTTTTTTTTTTTTTGAAACAGGCTCTCACTCTGTAGCCCAGGCTAGCTTTGGACTCACAGGAATTCCTATCTCAGCTTCCCAAGTGCTGGAATTACAGGCCAGGTGCATGTGCCATGACACCAGGCTTATGTGGTACTAGGGAACTGAACTCAGGTACTTAGCACTTAGCTAAGAAAGCACTTTAACCTCTGACCCATTCCTCCAGCCCCTCATACCAATTTCTCTTTTTTTTTTTCCTTTGTTTATTTTGAGTCAGGGTCTCTTTCTGTAGTCCAGGCTAGCCTCAAACTCATGGTGATCCTCCTGTCTCAACCTTGCAAACCCTGGAATTACAGGTGTGCATCACCACACCTGGCTTCCAATTTCTCCATTTTTAATCTGAGCATATGCATGTGTATGGCTTTCACATTTATGAGAAGGCCAAAACTTTCATCTCTCAGTTTCTGAAAGACAACTTTTTAAAGTGTGCGTCTGCTAGTTATACTGCAACCAAACATCACAGCTAGGCTTCCTAAAAATACCATCCCAGTACAAAGCCTCCTTTCTGCGCCCACGTGCCCATCCCCCACCACACTCACACATACACTTTAGGCTGTTATTCAGACACTCAGGGTATAATTTAAATCTCTCTAATAGCATTTACCACAAGGACATTTGCACATGGCTCTCTGCTTCAGAGCTATGATCTAAACTGAAGCTTTTACTGAATTCCAAGACTAAATAAGCAGACGTGTGGATGGCAAATAACGATGTGATTCAAACAAGAACTTAAAACACATCCAACTTGTACCGAATATCTTTCTTTTCAAGCTTTCAGCAAAGTCCTTTGGCACATCTCACAACCCAACTCCTGGTATGTATTAGGTATCAGTTCAAGAACTGCTAACTCATACTCCCCTTAACCTAGAAATTAGAAAGCCGCTGTAATTTCAGTCATAATAGAAATCTGTCATTTGAATCAACACAAATAACAGGCAGCTGCTTGCAGTCAAGTATTTGCACCTCTGGCATCTGAGCTGTTCTGAAGTTGGTCCTGTCTGGAAGATGAATGGCGAGCAGCTGTGAGTTCAATCACACAGTGCTTGATCGGAAAACACAGAAGGAAGCAGAGAGAATCCCAGGCCGCTTTGTACTTACGTGTGGAATTCCTTTCCAACAAACATCTTTCATTTCCTTGACGGAAACTAATCCGGACATGCCCTTTGAACTTGGGAAAACACAGGACTGCGCTTTAGGACAAAGAATCCAGTGTAAAGGCCAGTACAAGCTGGACCGAGAGGGAGTTGGGCCTTTTGAACATCTCCATTCTGGCAGTTTGGGTTTTAAGGGAGTGTGGGGCTTGGGAAATCCAACAGGCAGCCAGTCCAAAGGCCTGGACTAATCAGATACACGATGCCACACGAGATGCTTCCTTTCTTTGGCCCTCATTTTCCCCTTTGCAAGGTAAAGGGACAAAAATGAATGAATGAATTGAAAGTGCAAGATAAACCTCTAGGGCTACGAATGTAGCTCAGTGGCAGAGCACTTGCCTGGCACACTTGAGGCTGTGGGTTCAATCCCCAGTACCACAACTGAAAAAAAAGACCCTAATAAAAAAATTTTAAATAAATAAAAAGATTAACCTCTAGGCTGGAACAGAACTTTCTACCATAATATAAATAGTCTAACCGGTGATGCTCTACATAGTAGCCACTGGGCACATGTGACCATTCAGTCCTTGAAATGTGGCCAGTGCAGCTTAGAAACCAATTTTTAAATGTTTCTTAATTTTACTGAATTTAAACATAAGCAGGCATACGTGGCTAGCGGCTGTTGCTTTAGAACGTGCAGCTCTAACAAGACCTCTAGCATGTTACATGGTGGGGAATGGTGAGATGGCTATCAAAATAGGACAGACCTGGGCTCTAAACATAGCTCCATACTCACTGTGCAACCATGTGAAATTACCTAACACCCCTAGGCTTCATTTCCCGTTTCTGTATAACAGAATACTGTGATCTTTCTTGCATAATTCTAGTGCAAACTGGAGAACACAGAACAAAGACCATAAAGGCCTTGAACAAATGGCAGCTACTTCTCCAGTGATGTGTAGGAATAAAAGCCCCATGTCCTCTGCCCTCAATCTCACTGCTCCTTCCTGCCTTCGGTTCCTACACACATAGCCTGTCTATCAAGAAAGCAAGTGGCTCTGGAGCTGCTCCAGGCCCTCTGCTGTGGGCCAGCTTCCAGTAACTCAAGTCTGCCTCCGGAACCACAGATTTCCGCTCCCCATGTCCCCTCCACCCCACCTTCTCCAGCAGGGATTCATGAACTCTTCCCTGGGACTGCAAATCAAGAAGAAACTTTGTTCAGCACAACCAAAACACCTAGTGCAGTTTCTGGTATTTTCCTTCCTAACTCTCCCCTTGACTGCGTTTACTAAAGATGGCATAGCTTTTTAAAATTTTTTTTGGAAATGTTCTGGAGCTATCTTTTAATTGTTAAGTGATTTAGAAATGTTCAGAAATATCAATGCAACAAGCTACAGTTCTGGCTAACCCAGTATCAGTTGTCAAAGTAAGGCCAAAGAGACGGTGCATTAGAAGTTATGTTCCAGGAAGTTTCCTGACCAGGGACTCTGTCTTTTCCCCCAAACCCTGACCGATGTCACCCCCACCAACACCTTTTCCCCTCTTTCTTGGTATCACTGTTGTTCTTCCCTTTTCTTCCCCCATCCAATGTCCTCACATGGCCCCTACCTTTACCTCTCCAAGTTTTTTAACTCATTTCAACATTTCTTTCTCTTTTTTGGAGTTGGGGGTGAGAAAGAAAAGCAAAAGATAAGTAATATTCCAGGGCTGAGGATGTAGCTCAGCAGTTAAGAATGCCTGCCTAGCAAGTGCAGGGCCCTGGGTTGGATTCCCCAGCACCAACATAAACCACACATGGTGGCGCACACCTGTCATCCCAGCCTTGAAGGCTGAGGTAGGAGGTCTACTGTGTCTGAGCCAACCTGAGCTACATAGTGAGTTCAGAACCAGCCTGGGTTATAGAGAGAAATCCTATCTCAAAAAAAGTAATGGGGGCTAGAGGTATGGCTCAGCAGTTAAAGCCCTAGCCTAGCATGTGCTGAGTCAACTAAGTCAAGCACTAAATACCTGAGTTGATTTCCCAGCACTACATAAGACAGGCGTGGTAGCACATCGTAATCCCAGCACTTGGGAGGCTGAGACAGGAGGATTGCTGTGAGTCCAAAGCCAGCCTGGGCTCCACAATGAGTTCAGGACCAGCCTGGGCTGCAGAGCAAGACCCTGTCTCAAAAAAAAAAAGTAATATTCCAGGAAACTAATACCAGTGTTGCAATCTCTCTTTAAATTAATAAAATATGTTTAAAGTCTGACACAAGGGGTTTATTAGTCTCTTCTTTAGTGATGGGAGCCATTCCTTTGGCTTTTTTTCTTGAGGCAGGGTCCCACTCTGTAGCCCTGAACTCACTATGTAGCCCAAGCTGGACTTGGACTCACAGCAATTCTCCTACCTCAACCTCCCTAGTGCTGGGATTACAGGCATGCGCAACTACACCCAGCTTTATGTGTTGTTGGGGAATCGAACTCAGGGCCTTATGTTTCTCAAGGCAAGTGCTTTAACCTCTGTGCCATTGCTCCAGCCTCCTTTGGCTCTGATGACCAAGTTTTTACCAGTGGACATAGTAAGTACCTAACACAAGTAGGGTACGTTTTCCATAATAATTACTGTAATGTTAAGAAGTTCTTGTCTTCTGTTTTCCTCTCCATTCCACCAGCCCCAAGAGGGAGCAAGGAACTCAAAGACAAGCTGGCAATTTGGCAGGATTTCAATTTGGGTGTGAGTTAAGCCACAATACAAAAGATTTACAGTTAGCTTGAATTCCTATTAATTTCAGAGGCATTCCCTTAAAAAAAAAAACAATGGGGGGGGGGGTTGTGTGTGTGTGTGTGTGTGTGTGTGTGTGTGTGTGTGTGTTACTGGAAACTGAACCTAGGACCTGTGGACTGAGTTATATCATATCTCCCACCCCAGTCTTTTCTCTTTTTCTTTTACTTCTGAGACAGGGTCCTATCAAGCTGCCCAACTGCCCAGGCTGGGCTCAAACTGGTAACCCTCCTGCCTCAGCCTATCACAGGGCTGGCGTTTACAAGTGTGCGCCACTACACTTGGCTGCCATCTATTTTTTAAAAACTAACCTTAATATGCAAGGTATAACTCAATTAAAAAAAGAAACATAATCACCCTGGATCAAGACAAACCTACGAGGACCTTGGTGCTAATGGAGCACATCTTTCCCTACAACTGCCCACACTTCAAGCTTCAACTGGGTTCTGGAGCCAAGTGGGTTATTCACTAAGCTCAGTCGTTCTACTTTATCTGAAAGCAAATAAACTTAACAGCATTGAAGATTCTGAACCCTTCCTGTTAACAATTATGCTCAAAATAGGTCAATTCCAGAAAGGCATTCATTTCCAGGGGCCTTTCGTCTGTGGTTATTCTGAAAAACACTGCTTTTAAAACTGACATTATGGAGCTTAAAAATAGGCCCTCCCACTAAGGATCAAGGACTAAAATACCCCTCGCTCTCCCCATTTCCTCGTTCTTTTTTCACCTAACCACTTAGGACAATGGAGATACTGAAGGGTAGTTTTCCAATCCTTCAGATTACTTGAATTTTTTTGTTTTAAAGCATATTAGATAATGGACTGGAGGCATAGATCAGTAGTTATCAGTGCTTGCCTAGCAAGCACAAGGTCCTGGGTTCAACTTCCCAGCACCATATAAAGCAGGTGTAGTAGCTCATGCCTTTAAGTCCCAGAACTCAGAGGGCTGAGTATGAGGCCAGCCTGGGCTACACAGTGAGTTCAGGACCAGCATGGGCCACAGAGCAAGAGCCTTTCTCAAAAAAAAAAAAAAAAAAAAAATCAGACGAAGTTGCTGGGTCTGGTGGCTCAGTCTATAAACCCAGTACTCCTGGAGACTGAGGCAGGAGGATCAAAAGTTCAAGCTTCCAGCCCAGCCTAGGCAACTTAGCAATTTAGTGAGATCCTGTCTCAAAAACAAAACAAAACTAAAAACCTAAAAAATGGACTGGAGATACAGCTCAGTGTGAAGGCCCTGGTTCAATCCACAGTACAAAAATAAGTAAATAAATAAATAAATAAATAATAACATTAGGTAAGGTTGCCATGGCTCAGGCTGGTAATCCCCGCACTTTAGGAGGCTGAGGCAGGACAATCTCAAGTTTGGACACTGCTTGGGCAACTCAGTAAGATCCCGTCTCAAAAATCAAATATAAAAGTGGGCTGGAGATGCAACTCAGTGTGAAGGCCCTGGACTAAATCAAACAAACAAGCAAACAAATAAAAATAAAAAATAAAGTCTCAAATTCAGTATTGGAAAACCATGAAAAATTTTCAAAGCACTAGTATTCTCTAATTCAAATAAAAACATGTAATTTCTATACCATAAGAAAGTGGGGCAGGAGCTAGAGGAATAGCTTAGCAATTAGAGTGCTTGCCTAGCAACCTCAAGGCCCCTGGGTTAATTACCCCGCACCAAGTAAACTGGGCATGGTGGCACATGCCTATAATCCCAGCACTTGGGAGGCTGAGGCAGGAGGATTACCATGTGTTCAAGGCCAGCCTAGACTACATAGTGAGTTCAGGACCAGCCTAGACTACAGAACAAGACCCTGCATCAAAAGAAAGAAAGTTTTAAAAAAAAAAGTGAGGCAGATAAAAGAACAGCCATAGGGGCTGGAGGAATGGCACAGCAGTTAAAGTACTTGCCTTGTAAATGCAAGGCACTGAGTTCGATTCCCCAGCACCACATAAAGCTGGGCATGGTAGTGCACCCCTGTAATCTCCAGCACTCAGGAGGCTGAGACAGGCAGATTGTCCTGAGTCCAAGGCAGGCCTAGACTACACTAATGAGTTCAGGACCACCCTGGAATATAGAGAGACCCTGTCTCAAAAAGAAAGAAAGAAAGAACGAAAGAGAAAGGTACCATATGAAAGTATTTAGTCTTCTTTAAATGCTATCAAATTTTAAAAATATATAAAAACTACAGAGTGGACTAAGAAGGCAAGTAAGGCATGTTTAATAAACTATTAAAACATCAAGTTAAAGTAAACCTAAAAACACACCAGATGGGCAAATAAACAATAGTTAAACTCCAGCAGGAGACTAGAACTCGCAGTGAAGAACACTTACCCCAAGCCTCTAACTCACACATGGGCAAAGAGCTGACCACAGACAGAGACAAAATGGCTAGTAAGGGAAGCCACACATGCAGCTACTGGTGGCAAGTGACAGATGTCAAATGCTGATGAAAAGGAGACTATCTCATTCAAAACACACTGCAGAAGGCAAAAATATTTTCTTAATACAACATAAAAAAAAAATAACAGGACACAGTAGGGCCATGTAACTAGTAACGATTTAAAACTCAAAGCACATCCAAACGTGTAGAAGTATCTCTTTAGAAATAAATAGTCGGAAGGGAGAAAAGCTTGCAGGTGCCTTTGCAGGAGGTTCTCCTGGTACCAGAACGGCATCCCAACCTACCTGTCCAGCTTCATCCCCTGCGACCTGCACAAAGCACTGTCGAGTACTGTCCCAACACTGCCCAGGCAGCCCTCTGGCTCCGGATGCATCCCAAGCTCTCTCATACTGCCCTCTTCCTGCCATACCCCCGCCCATTCCCAGGGAAATCCTAGCCATCCACCCTCCCCCCCAAGCCCCACCCCAGTTCAGATGTCACCTCCTCAGTGGGGGCTCCTAGTCTCTCACTGGATGCAGCCCTCCCTCCCCTGCCCGAGCTCTGACAGTGCCTCCTTTGTACCTCTTCTTGTGGGACACTTTTCCTAAGCTGCAGTCACTTGTTTCCTTCTCTGGCACCCCTGCAATGGCTTCCTCCCCTCCTACACTAGATTTCAAGATCCTGGAAGGCAGAGATGGACTGACTCAGCTCTGAGTCACCTGCCTGCACCTCCTGGCACAGGGACTTGGCATTCAGTAAGGATCCAACAAATGTTTAAACAGAAATGGTGAAATACAGAAAATAATTCCATTTCCAAAATCCAGCTAACAAAGGAAAGCAAAGTAGCTTTAAAGGACCCCTGTACTACCTACCAATCTACAAAAAAAAAAAAAATTAAAAAACACACATTAAACATAAGGAAAAACAAAGTCCTGAAAATCTGAGGAACATTTTAAATTGGCTCACCCCATGCTTTTGAAACATATTCTGTTTACATGTAACAAGAACGGCGGCATGGTTCGCTGCCTTTGATTTGGTGGGTGAATTAATCTGAAAGCAAATTGGTTCAAAGCATCCACAGAATACCATTAAGTAAAACTCTGGGAAGCACCTAGGTGGCCAGCACGGTGCCATTGGCTTCAACGGCCTTTGGCTTGGCCTTCTCTTCAGCTGACCAGAAGGACAAGTGTGAAGATTATGTTTCATCTACCGATCTCAGCCACCTACAAAACGCACTCAGTGGAGTACGCAAGTTAACCAGGAGAATTTAATGGCTGCAGGTTCTCTCTGGAGAAGTGCTCATAAATCCACGGTTTCTAAAGAGCTGGCTTTGGGAAGACAACTATTAAAGGGAGGGGCAGGGGCCCTTCCACTGTGCCCACATTTTCCAGAGCTCCAGCCCACCCCCTACCCCAGCATGTCACCTCCCCGCCCCACCAGCCTCCTTTTAACCTGACCCTCTTCCCTACATCAAAGCCTACTGCAAGGAGAAATCGGAGGCAGGACAGGCACTTTTAGCCGTTGGCCTTCACCAGGGCTCATAGAACACCTGCTCTTTTAAAACAGAACACCATTCACCCTGGGAGGAGTTTACTCAGCCAACAGGTATGTGAGCCTCCAACAGCTCTCCTGGGATTTGGGGCAAAAGAACCAGGACACAGGACAAACTGAGCGGCAGTGGGAGTTTTCAAAATCGACAGTGTGTGGAAGGTAAGGAGAGAAACCAACCTGGGACATGGTCTTTCTTCCCTGGCCTGCCTGCCTATCTTTCCAGCCCCAGGGCTCCCTGCATTTAGTGACCCAAAGTCAGGAAGATCCACCTGGAAGATTCGCCACCACGTGCTGGCACCTCACATGGACATGGTGGGAACTAGTCTCACCCACACCAAGGCAATGGAGCAAGGGTTTTTTTGTCTCTGGGAGCTGTGTTTCAACTTCAGCTTCATTTTCTCAAATCCACCTATAACGACCTGCTGCGCCAGCAGTGCTACTAACCTGCCGTCCAAATCGGCATGGTCCCTAATAGTTAAGTAGGGTACAGACACATACGGCACACTTAATAAGGCAATGGAATACACAATAAAAGCTGATTCATTAGAAACTGAGATTACAGGGGCTGGGGGTGTAGCTCAGCAGATAAAGCATGTGTCTAGCAAGAATAAGGACCTGCATTTGATTCTCCAACACCACAGAAATTGAACATGATAGCATAACACGATAATCCCAGCACTTGGGAACCTGAGGCAGGAGGATTGCCATTTGTTCAAGGCCAGCCTGGGCTACAAAATGGGCAGGACCAGCCTGACCTACAGAGTAAGACCCTGTCTCAAAAAAAAAAGAGAGAGAGAGAGAGAGATGGCTGGATATGGTGGCACATTCTCATAATCCCAGGTGGCGGGACAGTCATGAAGCCTAGCCCAAGCTACAGACAGAATTCAAGCCACAGTGATAACAACCAGACTCCTGTCAAGAAATAGAGAAAAGAGGCTGGAGGAAAAGCTCAGAATTTAAAGCACCTGCCTGGCAAGCTCAACACCTGGGTTTGATTCCCCAGCACCACATAAGCCAGGCATGGTGGCGTATGCACTTGGAGGATTGCCATTAGTTTGAGACCAGCCTGGGCTACACTGTGAGTTGAGGACCAGCCTAGACTACAGAGCTAAACCCTGCCTCAAAAAAAAAAAAAGAGAGAGAGACAGAAATAAAGAGAGATTGTACTTACGGTGAGATTTACTACTCAACACAGACCACAAATACACAGGGATTTGGGAATGAGAATGAGAAAGTGTTAGTTGACATTTAAAAAAAAAGACAAACCAGCATGACAGCACAGGCCTGTAATCCCAGTTTCTCAGAGGCGGAGGCAGGAAGATGGATAGTTCTAGCCAGCCTGAACAACTTACTGAGACAATGTCTCAAAATAAAATGTAAAGGGGCTGGAGGAGTGGCTTGGCAGTTAAAAGCATAAGCAGGCCTAAGTACCTGATTCCCCAGGACCACACGAGCTGGTCTTAGTGGCCCACGCCTGTGATCTCAGCACTTGGGAGGCTGAGATAGGATTGCCTGACGCCAAGGTTAGCCTGGGCTTCAAAGTGAGTTTAGGATCAGCCCCAGCTACAGAGTGAGACCCTGTTTGAATAAATTAATTAATTAATTTAAAAAGGGCCAGGCAGCCTGCTGACACAGCCTGCAATCGCAGCACTCTGGGAGGCTGAAGCAGGAAGACTGCAAATTCAAGTGACTTAGTAAGATCTCATCTCAAAAAATGAAAAATAAAAATGGGCTAAGGGTGTAGCTCAGTGCAAAGGCCCTGGGCTCAATTCCCAGTACTACAAAAATAAATCATTTTTTTAAAATGGGGACTGAGGATATACCTTAGGCCTTCTCTGGGTTTGATCAACAAAATAAAGTAAGAAGAATATAAGATTTGGGTTGGATTTTGTTCTTTGGATATTTTTAGTTTTTTAATGAATTTTTGCAAATATCCAAAAAAAAAGAAAAAAAAAAAAACTGAGCCAGGCAAGGTGGCAGCACCTCCAGTCCCAGGTACTCAGGAGATGGGGCCTGGGCAGCATAGGGAGACTTATCACAAAAACAGAAAACAATGACACGACCAAGAAGTAACGCCACAAAGTGACTCTGAGCCCAGCCTGGAGTTATTCAGGAAAGGCAAGAGAGGTGCAGTGATACGCAGCTGTAGGCCCAGCTATCTGGACGGCTGAGACAGGAGGATCACTTGAGCCCAGAAATTTAGGGCTAGTTAGGGCAACCTAATGAGACTGTGAAGAAAGAAAGAAAAGAAAGAAAGAAAGAGGGGAGGGGAAAAAAGAAGAGAGGAGGGGAAAGAATAAGGGAGGGGAGGGGAGGGGAGAGGAAGGAAGTGGGGGAGGAGGAGAGAGAAAAAGAGCAAGCAAGTGAACTACAGTCATGGGAGCTGAATTCTGAACTTGGCTGTGAAAGATGAGTCACATTATTCACTTATCCCAACACTGCACTGAACACTAGAGAAATATCACAGACAGTCACGGTCCCTGCCCTCAAAGAAGCTAAAGTATGTAGCTCAGCGGCAGAGGGCTTGCCTAATACATGTGAGGCCTAGGTTCAACCCTCAGCACCACCAAAAAGAAGCTAAACGTCACCTAAGAAAGGAAGTCAAGGAAGGTGTTGCAAACTAAGGAAACACCTGAACAAGACCAGCAGAGGTAAGCAGCAGTGTGCGGGGCTGGACAAGGACAGCTGGGAACCTCTGCTGTACAACAGCACAAGAACCAGGAAAAGAGAAAACCACATGGAAAGACACGGCAAGGAGGATGTGTTGGGGGTGACTAAAGTATATTTCTTCTTTTCTTTTTCTTTTTTTTGAGACAGGGTCTCGTTCTATAGACCAGGCTAGTCCTGAACTCATTATGTAGCCCAGGCTGGCCTCATATTCATGGCAATCCTCCTGCCTGAGCCTCCCTGGGATTACAGGTGTGAACGCTGGGTTTCTATGGTATTAGGGAATCAAACTCAGGGCCCTGCACTTTTCAGTGATGTTATGTGTATGTATAAATCTGCTAGGGTGAGACCTATTGATCTATATACCCAATATGTACTTTAAAAAAAAAAAAGGAGGGCAAGGGGAACACTACCTCTGGGAGGAGATGTTTGCACAGAGATCTGAAGGAGTGAGTAAGCAAGGCCTGCGGGTACTTGGAGGCCAAGCACTCCAGGTAGAGGACTGGCTAATGGAAAGTCTCTAAGACAGCAATGTGCCCAGCCTACAGCACAAAGGACAGTGTGACTGAAGTGCACCAGTGTCAAGGGGGCAGTGGAAGAAAACAAAGGCTGTGCTCAGGTAGGGCCTTGAAGACCAACAAGGTATTACTCCCATTTTACAAATAAGAAAATGATGCTGGGTCTGGTGGTATAAGCCTGTAATCCCAGAGACCTGGGAAGCTGAGGCAGTAGGACTGTAAGTTCAAGACCACCATGGTCAATTTAGTGACTTAGCAAAACTCTGCCTCAAGATCAAAACATTTTAGGGCTAGAGGAATGGCATAGTGGCTAAAGTACAAGACCCTGAGTTTAACACCCCACCACCATATAAAGTTGGGCTTAGTGGCACATGCCTATAATCCCAGCACTCAGCATGCTGAGGCAGATAGATTGTCTTGTGTCCAAGGCCAGCCTGGGCTACACAGTGAGTTCAGGACCAGCCTAGGCTACAGAGTAAGACCCTGTCTCAAAAAAAAAAAAAAAAGAAAAAATAATAAAAAGCAAAATATAAAAATAAACTTGAAAAAGGTTTAAAAATTTTTTTAAATGGGGACTTGAGGAATAGCACAGCAGTTAAAGAGTTTGCCTAGTAAGTGCAAGGCCCTGAGATCAATTCCCCAGCACCACAAAAACTGGATGCAGTGACACATGCCTATAATCCCAGCATCCATGAGACTGAGGCAGGAGGATTGTCATATATTCAAGGCCAGCCTGAACTACAGAGTAAGACCTGGTCTCAAAAAAATAAAATCAGGCTGGAGAATACCACAGTGGCTGCAGCAGCTGCCTAGCAAGCTCAAGCCACTGAGTTCAATTCCCCAGGACCACATAAGCCAGGTGAGGCAGGAAGATTGCTGTGAGTTCAAGGCCAGCCTGGACTACAGAGTGAAACCCTGTCTCTAAATAAATCAATAAATAAATAAAAGTTTAATCCCAGCATGGACTTTTTAAGACTCTGTCTTCAAACAAAAAATGTTAAAAAGAGCTGGGAAATGTAGCTCAGTGTGAAGGCCCTCAGTTCAATACCTAGTACCATATTGAAAGAAAAAAGGAGAAACGAAAAATAAAGAAAAAGAGAGAGTAAGAGGAATGTGTCCAGTGAGAACAGCTCGGTGATTAAATCACATGCCTAGCAACCTTAAGTCCCTGAGTCTGACTGCCTAGCACTGCACAAAGCTGGGCCTAAGGCATGAGTATTATCACAACTCCAATGGCAGCCTCGTGTCCAGAGTGAGTTCACGACCAGTCTGGACTTCAGAGCAAGATGGTGTCTCAAAAAAAATAAATAAAAAAGAAGAAGAAGAAGAATGAATGAATGAATAGCTCAGCAGTCAAAGCACCTACCAAGTACAAGGCCCTGGGTTCAAAATAACTACCATGAGTTCGGAGGTCAGTCCTGGCTTCAGAGTGAGTTCAGGATCAGCCTGGACAAGTGCAAGACTCTGTCTCAAAAAAAAAAAAAAAAAAAAAGAGGCGG
>PVKB01000084.1:0-85715 GCA_004027205.1 Ctenodactylus gundi | reverse complement strand
AGTTAGACTGTGTCTCAAAAAAAAAAAAAAAAAAAAGAATGCAAGAATGCTGCGGCTTCTGCTAAGGATCAGTTTAATGGCCTCTGCCCAGCATGCATGATGCCCTAGATTCCATTCCCAGTGCAAAAGTAAAAAGAGTAATGAGGAACATAATAACGGGTCAGGTAGCCTGACTCAAGGCCAAGCTATCAAAAATAAATAAATAAATAAAGCTATCAGGCTGAAGGAGTGGCACAGCAGCTATAGGTTAAGGCACTTGCCTTGCAGGCTCAAAGCACTAAATTCCATTCTCCAGCACCACCTGAAGCTGGCCTGGCACCACGGTGGCCCACACTTGTAATCCCAGCCCCTGGGAGGCTGAGGCTATCCCACTGCTTCTGGGTTGTTTTTGTTGGCTTGTTTGTTTGTTTTGCTGGTACCAGGGTTCAAACCCAGGGCTCCTTCCACTCCAGGCAAGCTCTTTACCTCAGGTACTACCCCCAGACCCCAGTAATTCTATTTCTGCGTACATTCCACAGGGAACTCTCACAGGGATCAGGGAGACATGCACAAGGACAGTGTGGCAGCAGTTAGAGGCAACAAGCCGCTAGACGCAATACCAAATTCTAGGAAAGAAGGTAATTGTTGTTAAGTGCACTTAACCGCCAGCTCTGCAATCAGAAAACTCACAGAGCACTAGGAACAGAATTTACCTGGTATGTGTGGTAAGGGTGGTGGCACATATCCCTAATCTCAGGTACTCACGAGGCAGAGGCAGAGGATCCCAAAGTTCCTCCCTAGCCTGGAAATTTTAGGAGACCCTATCTGGGGGGATGGTGCATAGCTCAGTGTTTCAAGTACTTGTATAGCATGCACTAGACTCTGATAGAGACCCTCATTCTCTACCACCACACATAGATTAGCTGGGTGTGGCGGTCCCAGCACACTTGTGGCTGAAGAAGGAGGATTGCCATGAGTTTGAGGCCAGCCTGGGCTACATAGCGACCTCAGAATCAACATGATCTACAACATATGACCCTGCCTCAAAAAAGAATTAACACTGAAGCAGGAATGACTGTATGTTCAAGTCCATCCTGGGCAACTTAGTAACTTGACAAGACCTTGACTTAAAGCAATCAAAAACAGTGCTGGAAGAATGGCAGGAAGAATGGCACAGTAGTTAAAGTGCTTGCCTTGCAAGCACAAGGCCCTGGGTTTAATTCCCCAGCACTACATGAAGCTGGGTGTGGTGGCACACACCTGTAATCCCAGCACTCAGGAGGCTGGGGCAGGAGAACTGCCAAGTTCAAGGCTAGCCTGGGATACACAGTGAGTCCAGGCCCCACCTGTGCTACAGAGCAAGATCCCTGCGTTCAATTCCCCAGTACCACATAAGTCTGGGCATGGTGACACACCCTGTAATCAGCGGTGGGGAGGCAGAGGCAAGAGGAGTACCCATGAGTCCAAGGCTGGGGTGGGCTACATAGTGAATCCAGGAGCAGTCTGGGCTACAGAGCAAAACCCTGTCTCAAAAATAAAATAAAACAGAGCTGAGAACATAGCTCAGTGGTAGGGCCCTTGCCTAGCAGGCACAACGCTCCGGGATTGATGTTCAGTATCATCAAAAAGTAAACAAACGTATGATATTTGGCTGAGAGACAGAGAGAGAGATAAAGAGAGAGAGAGAGAGAGAGAGAGAGAGAGAGAGAGGATAAGTTCGAAGATAGCTACTACTTCAGTTCCAAAGCTCTTGGTTTTCCTCCTTATAATATGCCTGCCCCCCTTAAAGATTAGTGTGACCATATAATTTGCTTTGGCCAACGAAATGGGCACAAGTGACAGATGTCACTGTTGGCCAGAAACTTTAAAGCTTGGATATGGCTCACAAGACTCCCTTCCCACACAAACACATGTCAGAGTCACTGTCACCACATAAACCGGACATGGTGGTGCACACTTGTAATACCAGCACTCGAAAGGCTGAGACAGGAGTGAGTCCAAAGCCAGCCTGGGCTCCATAGTGAGTTGAAGACCATCCTGGGCCACAGAGTGAGATCCCGTCTCAAAAAAAGGAAAAGAAAAGAAAAAACATTGTGCAGACATTAAGAATTTCATTCTCTCATAGATCCACTCAGCAAACATTTAGAGGTTGGGGCACAGTTCAGTGGCTACAGCACTTGCCCAGCAAGTGCAAGGCCATAGGTTTGATTCTCTAGCACCACATAAACTGGGTGTGGTGGTGCATGCCTATAATCCCAGCACTCTGGGAGGCTGAGACAGGATTACCTTGAGTTTCAGAGTACCCTGGGCTAGAGAGACCCTGCCTCCAAAAAAAAGTTCAAGCTGAGCCTAAGCAATTCAGTAATACCTTGTCTCAAAATAAAAAATAAAAAGCTCTAGGGATTATAGCTCAAAGTACTGGATTCAATATCCAATACTACCAAAAAATAATTAATTGAAAGGGAGGGAGAGGAGGCAGTGTGTGAGCACCTCTGAGGAAACAGCACTTAAGCAGCAAGGTGACCACTACTTCCTCCCTGGCTAGGAAGAGAGGGATGGATGACTCACTCCAGGCAAAGGGGCCAGCATGTGCAAAGGCCATCCGAGAGTCGAGACTATCCACTGAGGAAGTGAAAGCTGGCCAGTGAAGAGAAGAAAGTAGCAGCCGGAAATGTGACTAGAGATGGGGCAGGGTCTCGGAGCCCAGGAGAGTTCAGACTTGCTCCTCCCTGCAGTGGATCCATAAAAGCACTCTCAACACAGGAGGTTACGGTCTTATTTCCAATTTATTTTATCATCACTTAGGATCCCAGCAAGAGGCTCATACAGTTTTGCAAAATTTGTGAGGTTTTTTATTTTCATTTTCTTTGAAGACCCCCAAAGCTTGCAGACTTCAGGCCCCACTTTACCTAGCTTCACTTCTGAATGTGGTCCTTGCTATGAGAAGAGGCTCAAGCCGCCAGGGCAAAAGCAAAGCTCTTCATTGCCAATGGATTTTTTTCTTCTTTAGCTCATGTTGCCTGATAATGTTTACAATTGTGCTGGGGCAACCCACCTTTCCGGGTCCCACTTCTGGCTAGCAAAAGCTTTACCTCTTATTCTTCTTTCCCCTTCTGTCAGTTTCCCAATAAAGTGTCCTCTTCACAACCAAAACAAAAAATAATATAAAGAAATAAATTAAAATTGTGCTAATCACATAAGTCCTTGTTCTGTTGGTTTGGTCTCGTCTAGGGCCTTCACACTGAGTTACATCTTACATCTTACAGACCATTTTTTAGTTTTAATGTTGAGACAGGGTCTCGCTAGGCTGCTAAATTACGAGGCTCAAAGTTGAGGCTTAAATTTGAGGCAGGCTTGCCTCAGCCTCCAAGACTGCTGGGATTACAGACCTGCACCGCTAAGCCTGACTTAATCATAGAATCATGCGGGGAACAGAGTTCTTTCTACTGGCAGCGCAACACAGGAAAAGACAAGGAAAACTCTGCTTGAGAGATAGCTTTTCTTTTTGTTGCTGTTGCTGTCATTTTGAAGTGTTGGGGATGGAATCCTGGGCTTCACTCTTTGATTCATCCCTCCCTAGCCATCTTTTTTTTTTTTTTTTAGATAAGGACCCCTTAAGTCACTAAATTGCCTAAGCTAGGCATAATTTTGGGATCCTCCTGCCTCTGCCTCCCAAAGTGCTAAGATCACAGGCCAACACCACCGGGCCTGGCTGACACTCACCTTTCAAAGGTTTATACAGTTTCCCCCTTCAATAATGCTAACAAACAGGAGGGAACAGCCTGTTTGTCTTTAGCAACCTATACAAAGATGCCTCTTACTGTAACATAGCAGTGAGACATGGAGGTAGATGCAGAGGGCATGGAGAACTAAGCTAGGGAGGCTGTTCCTCCAGGAGCACCTCAGCACACACATGCACTGTGATAAATGAAAATTCTGCTGGCCTTGAGGCACACCCCAGCAATCCTGCACCCTGAGGCAGGAGGATGGCAATTTCAAGCCTGCCAGCCCTACACAGAGACCCTTTCCCAAAATCAAAAATAAAAATGGCCTGAGGAGGGCTAGAGGAAGAGCACAGGGGTTGGTAGGAGCACTTGCCTAGCAAGCCCTGAGTTTGATTCAACAGCATCACATAAACTGGGCATGAGAGCGCACACCAATAGTCCCAGCCCTCAGCAGGCTGAGGCAGAAGGACTGCTATGAATGTGAGATCAACCTGGGTTCCATATTGAATTTAGGAGGAAAAAAAAAGCTACTACAGTACTGAGGGAGCTCCAAAGAAGAGGAAACTGCGGCTAACCTCGCACAAGTCCATCAGTGGCCCTGTGTCAGCACAGCAATGGACAGTCACCAAGCCAACAGGTCCTGTGTTGTTAAAATATAGAAAGAGGGGCTGAGGAAGTAGTTTGGTGGTTAAAGCACTTACCTAGCAAACATAAGGCCCTGAGTTCAACTCCTCAGCATCACACAAACAGGCATGGTAGCGCATGCCTATAATCCCAGCACCCAGGAGGCTCAGGCAGGAGAAATGCTGTGAGTTTGAGGCCAGCCTGAGCTCCACAGTGAGTTCGGGACCAGCCTGAATTATACAGTAAGACCTTGTCTCAAAAAAAAAAAAAATTCTAGAAAGAGTTTACAAAAAGCAGAAGGCAGAAGGTCCAAGCCCACTTGGTTCATTTGGCCAGCTATAGCTTCCCAAGTCATCAGTGTGTGGGTGAAGATTCAGAACCTGATCTCCAGGGAGTGGGGCAGCAGAGCATCACACATCTTAATAGTCCCAGGACTCTGGAAGGTTGAGGTAAGAGGATGGCAAAGTCAAATCCAGGCTGGACAACTCTCTCAAAATAAAAAATACAAAAATAAAATGGGGATGAAGTTCAGTGTAACACTTGATCGTTTTCCTTGTTAAAATATCCAGACAGCCAAATATCTCTCCCTCAGTTTATCTCATTCATGCCTTACCCACGACCCATGAGGGTTACAGGAGCTCAGAAAACCCTACAAAACAGCCCCATGAAATTAAAGTGCCGAAAGACAGAGTGATGGATAGGTACGTAGGTAGGTCGATGCTGGTTTGTGGGGCTGGAGGAATAGCTCAGCAGTCAGAGGGCTTGCCTAAGCAAGTTCAAGGCCCTGTGTTCAATTCCCCAGCACCACGTAAACTGGATGTGGAGCCTCAAGTCTGCAATTCCAGCACTGGTGAGGCTGCGGCAAAAGGAATGCCTTGAGTTCTAGGCTGGGCTGTATAGTGATCATATATAACAGTGATCAGCGTGGACTACAGAACTAGACCTTGAGTCAAAAAAGAAAGTTCTGGTTGGTGAGCAACATTGGAAGCTGCAGCTACAGAACACCTTGTGTGTGGTTTCTATGGTCCACGCGCTCACATCTGCCTCCACTGGCTAAGGGGTCATGGCCAAGTACGGAGGAAAGTCAAGAGAGTTCCGGGTGAACGCAGTTTGTTGAACGGATGAATGACCAGATTAAGAAGAGGAAAGCACTTTCTTGCGAGCAAGACAATCCCCAGGAAGAAGGCCAAGGGCAGGGAGTCCCCAAATTTAACAAGGAAAAAGCCACAGGAAAGTCTGTGTACAGACGCCCCCACTGGCCAGGCGGCGGACCCGCCACAGGCCCCACAGGTGTCAGGCACCAAGGTAAAAATGGGACTCGGAGATCCCCAACTTAAGATCCTGAACTGGGATCCGAGGCCCCAAATGTGGCCTTAATTTTTCTCCAAGACCTCATCCTCTACCCGCTACAGGCCAGAATCCCAGAGGTTCACATTTGGAAAGCAGCTGGGGGAAGGAGAGAGATGGAGGGTTCATTTTCTTGGGAGTAGCTACAGTCAGGAGAGGAGGGGAGAAACAGAGATTCGCTGGTTCACTCTCTGGGCTGAGTCAGGCAAACGCACCACCGGTGCTTAGTCACGGATACCACGGCGGCGGCCGGAGCTCCTCGCGCCCGGGAGCCCGCGCCGTGCGTGACGAACCCGCACGGAGCCTCCCAGCCCGGGCCCGCGCCAGCCGCCCGCCCGCACTTACTCGGCCGAGCTGGTCCCGTTCACAGCCGAGCCGTCGGGGGCCGGGTTCAGCTGGATGGGCGTCGGCTTCTTCTTGGGCATTTTGCACCGGGGAAAGAGCGTCCCACTCCGAGGAGAAGGCGGCCGCTCTCGCTTCCACCTTGTGCGCGCGCCGGGTGGCAGCCGCGAGCGGCCTTCGGGAACGGAAGAGACAACCCGGCACGGTCCCCTCGGCGTCTCGGGGAACTCCCGCCCCGCTCGACCCGGCAACGCGCGCAGACAGCCGGAGCGCTGACCTGCCGGCGCCGAGTGGAGAGGAGCGGGCTGCTCGCGCTCTGTCGCCCGAGATTCTCTCCCTCTCCTTCAGCCCGCCGGTCGCTCAGGCTCGCTCGCCCACTCCGCGCAAGCACCAAACTGCAATCCAAGCCCAGAAGATGCCGCCACCGAGACCGCCGGCGCGCTCCCGGCCGCTCCTTGCCGCCGTCCCGGGGAGGGACTGGAGGGCGGGGGAGGGGCGGAGAAGGGGGAAGCCTCGCCCCCACCCGGGCCGCAACACTTCCTTCACGCCCACTTGCTCCGCCCCTGGCCTCGCCGACAACCAATGGAAGTAAATCTCAGAGGCAGAAGACGCGGAAATACGTCACGGGGGCCGGAGACGGGGCCCGGCGCGCGCGCCGCGGCGCCCTCTGCTGCCCAGAGGGACTCAGGTGGAGTCCTTCCATCACCACGCCCCTGGAAAAAGAGGTCAGGTGTCCTGCTTCCTGCTGCGCGAGGCCAGGTGCGTCCCTCTGGTCCAGGTGCCGCGGGGTCTCCTCCTCTGCGGGCCCCAGACCCCTCGTTTCCTCCGTGCTGGAGTCGTGTCGCCGGCGATGAATTATGAAATAGAAAAGGAAAAAAAGAAGAAATAAATAAGGAAAGGTCACTTGTGTGGGAGAGGGAGTAGAGAGAAACAGAAAACTTAACAAGAAACTCCAGGCAGGCTCCAAACTGGCATATGACAGACATACACATATACATAATTTTTCTTTTGCAATACTCCCCAAGAAGGCGTAGAGACATCAGTACTCAGTGCTGATAAAATGGCAAGTTGAGAGCTGGAGGAATGGCTCAACGTTTAAAGCGCTTGCCTGGCAAGTGCTAAGTACCCGAATTTGATTCCCCAGCACCACATACACTGGGTGTGGTGGCGCGCGCCTGTAATCCCAGCACTTGGGAGACTGAGGTAGGATTGCCAAGAGTCTCAGGCCAGCCTGGGCTCCATAGTGAGTTCAGGACCAGTCCCAGCTACAGAGTGAGACCCTGACTCAAAGAAAAAAGAAAAAAAAAATTCCCCTTAGCACTAGGAATTGAACAGACTCCAACTTGCGATCCTTCGTCCCAACGTCCCAATTCTTTGGCATTACAGGCATGCATTCCCACGCCTGCCAAATAATATTTTTAAAGCTTTTTTTTAAGGACCTCTTTTGCAGCTAGAGGAATAGCACAGCAGTTAAAGCACTTGTCCAGTAAACACAAGGCCCTGGGTCCGATTCCCCACCTAAACTGGGTATGGTGACCCACATGTGTAAGGCTGAGAATGATTGTGGTGAGTCTGAGGGCAGCCTGGGCTATGTAGTGAGCTCAAGACCAGCCTGGACTACTAGAGCAAGACCTGTCTCAAAAGAAAAAAAAACTATTTCAAAAATAAAGTATAAAATAAAATAGATAAAACTTCCAAGCCAGGAGCCATGGCACAGAACTATAATCCCAACACTAAGAGAACCAAGAGGATCCCAACAAAGAAAATCAAACAATTCGGTGAGACCCTATACTTAAAAGTAAAAATGGGCTAGTTGGACCGGTGGCACAAGACTATAAGGCTGAGGCAATCTCAATTTAGTGAGATCCTGTCTCAAAATCAAAACTACAGAATGGGCTGGATATGGCCTGGGCTCAATCCTGAGAGCCACAAAACAAACGAATAAGTGATAAAATAAGTAGGCTGAGGAGGTAGTTCAGTGCAAAAGGCTTCTAGTTCTATCACCAGAATCACAAATCAAAACAAACAGTCCACTCAAGCGGTGAGGTTGTAGTACGATGTCTTAGGCTCAATCTTCAGCACTCTTTCATTCAATAATTCTGATCCTCTGAGGGGGTCGGGAGTAGCTCAATGCTTAAGGCACTTGCAGTCTGACCACATAAAACAGGTGTGGTAGTGCACACCCAGAATCCCAGCACGTTGGAACCTGAGACGTATTGTTGTGAGTCCAAGGCCAGATGGGCTACATAGTGAGTTCAGGACCAGCCTGGACTACAATGAGATTCTGTCTCAAAAAAAAAAAAATCTGATTCTATGAAACTTATTGAAGAAGTAAGATGTGGAAAGGAGCTATTAAAATCTAACATAAAGGCTGAAAGTGTAGCTTAGTGGTTGAAGAGGTTGCGTAGCAAGCATAAGGCCCTGGGTTGGATTCCCCAGCACCACATAAACTGGGCATGGTGACACATGCTTGTAATCCCAGCACTCAGGATTGCTGTGAGATTGAGGCAAGCCTGGGCTACAAAATGAGTTCAAGACCAGCCTGGACTACAATGTAAGACCTTGTCTTAAAAATAAATTAAGCTGAGTGTGGTGGTGCATGTCTGTAATCCCAGTACTTGGGAGGCTGAGGCAGGAAGTTTGCTGTGAGTTTGAGGCCAACTTGAGCTATATGAAGAGTTCAGGAACAGCCTAGACTACAAAGTGAGAGCCTGTCTCAAAAATAAACAAACTGAAATAAAATACAGATGATTGTGGTGGCACACAACTATAATACCGGCACGGGCAGGATTCCTATGTGTCCAAGGCCAGGCCAGCCTGGCTTACATAGTGAATTAGGACCAGCCTAGACTGCAGAGTAAGTGTCTCAAAAATAACAGAGCCAAGCCTGGTGGTACACACCTATAGTCCTAACGTAAGGAAGGCTGAAACAGGAGGATTTCTTTCTTTCTTTTGAGACAGGTTCTCATTCTATAGTCCAGGCTTATTCTAATTCACAATGTAGCCCAGGCTGGTCTTGAACTCACAACAATCCTCCTGCCTCAGCCTCTGAGTGCACAAATTACAGGCATGCACGCCACCACGTCCAGTTTATGTGATGTTAGAGAATCAAAAATAAGTATTTAGCAATTGCTTAGCAAGCACATTAACCGCTGAGCTTTTCCTCTAGCCTCCAGGAGGACTTCAAGTTTGAGTCCCACTTGGGCAATTTTGTGATTAAATGAGAACTTGTCCCAAAATTTAAAAAAAAATAAAGAAAAGAAAACAATTAAAAAGATGGGGGTATAGCTCAGTGCCAAGTCTCTGAGTTAAGTCCCAAGTACTGAAAAAAAAAAAAATCCGAATTGAAGGTCCCATGAGACTAGCTCAGAGGTAGTAGAATGTTCACTGTTTCCCTTGCTTGGCAGGCATGAGTCCCTTAATTCTATCTCTAGCATTGCAAAAAAAAAAAAATGATAGTAGTAATAATAATAATAATCAAAGGCAACATTTCAAAACTATGTTAGCAAGGGAGGGTATTTAAACTGTAGTATAAAATTTTTTTGAGACAGGGTTTCGCTCCTAGTTCAGGCCAGTCCTGAACTCAATGTGTAGCCCAGGCTGGCCTCAAACATATGACAATCCCTGTTTATGTGATATGGGGGAATCAACCTCAGGGACTTGAGCTTGCTAAGCAAGCACTTTAGCTGCTAAGCTATTCCTCCAGCCCCTCCAGTATAATTTTATATAAATTAATACAAATAAAAACCAAGAAAATGGGCTTTGTGATACAGGCCTGTAATCCCAGCACTCTAGGAAGCCAAAGAAGGAGGATCACAAATTTGAGCCCAGTGAGCATAGTGGCACACGCCTAGAATCCTAGCACTTTGGAGGCTTTGACAGGAGGACTGCTTTGAGTCAAGGGCTATCCTGGGCTCCATAGTGAGTTCAGGACCAGCCTGGGCTACACAGTAAGACCTATCTCAAAAATAATAATAATAATATTTAGAGCCCAGTCTGGGAATTTTGACTTAGCAATACCCTGTCCCAAAATAAAAAATAAATAAATAACAATAAAAACAACCAAGCTCAGTGATTCAGTCCTATAATTCCAGAATATTGGAAGGCTAAGGCAGGAGAATTGCAAGTTTAAGCTCACCCTGTATAATTCAGCAATTTAGTGAGACCCCCATCAATAAAAATAGGCCAGAGGGCTGGAGGAATGGCCAGTGGTTAAAGTGCTTGCCTTGCAAGCACCAGGCCCTGAGTACAATTCCCTAGCACTTGGGAGGCTGAGTCAGGAGGATTGCTATGAGTCCAAGGCCAGCCTGCACTACACAGTGAATTCAGGACCAGCCTGGGCTACAGAGGGAGACCCTGTCTCAAAAAAAAAGAAAAAAAAAAAGAATCCAGATTAAGAATTTCCAGGGAAAAAAAAAAATAATTTCCAGGAGCCAGGTCCAGTAGTGTAGGCCAATAATCTGAGATACTGTGGTAGGAGGATTGCAAATTCAACCCAGCCTGGGCAACTTTGCAATTTAGCAAGTCCCTGTTTCAAAATCACAACTTAAAAAAATGAGCTAGGGATATAGTTCCACGAGAAGACACTGGGGTTGAATCGCCAATACTGAAAAAAAGAAATGCCTGTAGCGGCCAGCATGACGTCAAATGCTCGGTTAGTCAGAGGCCTGGCTTGGTATATGCAATTAGAAAATGACCCACTGAGGCAGACGTGTGGGACCGTCTCATGCGTGGGAAGGAACACTGTTATTTTTCCCTCCCAGCCTTATATGCCCAGGGAAAAGCTAGGGCCCAAGCTCAAGGTGAGCATTTTAGCAGATCTTGCAGGTGATCTGTGTGAGGTCTTTATTATGGATATAACTGCATCTCAACCACTAAGTTTAGCAGCCCCCTGATAAAAGACCTCTGACTCATTATCCGAAGTTATGGAAGCCAACCTTTTGTCCTCCTGGAGAGCCTAGAGACTCTTCCTCTCTGCTCACAGATTCGTGGCAGTCTTCTATCAGAATTTACAAGCGTTAAAAGAAGCTTTCCTGTTTTCACTGAGTCAGGAGAAATCTCCTAACAAGAGACCGCATTTACTATCCCTGTAAATGACCAGATGGTGAAATTTTGTGGATACCAAGACCTGGTGGTACAAGTCTGCAACTCGAGAGGCTGAGGCAAACTGGGTACGGTGGCCTGATATTTTGGGAGGTGTCCTAGTTACTCTTTAGTCACTGTGACTTGATACCTGACATCCACAGCTTTAGGGAGGAAAGGTTTATTTTAGCTCACAGTTCAGAAGGTCTCAGTCCTTTCATGTGTGGGCAGCTGGAATATGGTAGAATCACATAGCAGGGCTGGAGCTGGACCCAGGCTGAATATGGGGCTGGAGCTGGGGCCAGGGCCAGACCTGGAGCTCCAGAGACAGAGATTGTCACAGCATAGCAGAACAGAAACAAGTCTACAAGGGGAGGAGGAACCAGCACACAGCCCTCCAGGTCAAGCCCCAAGCATCCACCCCTTCCAGCCAGGCCCGACCTCCCAACACTACATGGTATCCATAGGTATATAAGTCTTTAGGGGGACATTCCAGATCCAAACCATGACAGGAGGCTGAGGCAGGAGGATCACAGGTTCAAGCACAGCCAGGCAACTTAGTGACTTATGGAGACCCTGTCTCAATTACACAAGGTCTGGGGATGTAGCTCAGAGGGAAGGCCCTTTCAGTTCAGTCCCCAGTACTTAAAAAAGGGGGGTGGGGGGGGCTGAAACAGAGGATTACAAATTCAAGTCCAGCCTGGGAAATTTAGTAACTTAGAGGGACTTGAGAACCTATCTAAAACAAAACAAAATAATGTAAAAATAGAATATTAGGACCCAGGCCCGCACAACTCAGGGAGACTCTGTGAAAGTCAAACTTAAACAGAAAGAGGAGGACTAGAGATGTAGCTCAATGCAAGGGCCTTGAGTTCAATCTCTAGTACAGGAAAAAAAAAAAGAGGGGGCTGGAGGAATGGATCAGTGGTTAAAGCACTTGCTTAGCAGCGCTAAGTCAAGCGCTAAGTACTCGAGTTTGGTTCTCCAGAACCACATAAACTGGGCATGGTGGTGCATACCTGTAATCCCAGCATTCGGTAGGCTGTGGCAGGAGGATTGCCGTGAGTCTAAGGCCAGCCTGGGCTCCATAGTGGTTGAGGACCAGCCTGGGCTACAGAGTGAGATCCTGTCTCAAAAAACAAACAAACAGACAAATAGTAGTGTAGTTCAAGATAGGAGAGTTTATTTTCTTCATTTCTTCTCCAGACAGGCAGTGATTCATCTGTTTTGTCAACTTTTCCTGAGTGCCTAACACAAACGCTGACTAAGCCAAGCCAGTGGTACAGACTTGTAATTCAATTTCTGCATTCTGGGAGGCTGAAGCAGGAGGATCACAAGTTCGAGTCTAGCCTAGGCACTTTAGTGACTTACAGTGAGACCCTGTATCAAAGTCAAGAAACTAAACAATGGGCTGGGTATGTAGCTTAGTGTAAAGACACTGGAGAGGATCCCAGAGCACAAAAAATAAAAAAAATTTTAAAAAAAGTTGAGCTGAGTGTGGTGGCACAAACCTAAAATCTCAACTACTGAGGAGGTTGAGTTTGAGATCAGTATTAGCCACATTTTTTTTTTTTTTGAACTCACTATAGAACACAGGCTGGCCTAAGACTCTTGGCAAACTTCCTGCCTCAGCCTCCCAAGGGAATACAGTCGTGCACCACCATGTTCAGTTTTATGTGGTGCTAGGGAGTAGAACTCAGGGCCTTGAGCTTTCTAGACAAGTGCTTTAACTCCAGTGCCATTCTTCCAGCCTAGCCAAGCGCTTTAATGGCTGAGCCATTCCTCCAACCACTTAATGAAACATGCTCTCAAAAATAAAATATAAAGGCTGGGAATATAGCTCAGTGAATTGAGCGTTTGGCTAGCATGTATAAGGCCCTGGGTTGGATTCCCCAGCACGTCATTACATTTAGCTGAGAACGGTGGCACACACTTTTAATGATCTCAGCACTTAGAGGGCTGAGGCAGGAGAATTGCCGTGAGTCTGAGGCCAGTTTGGGCTACATAGAGAGTTCAGGACCAGCCTGGACTACAGAGTGAGAATCTGCCTTAAATAAATAAATCAGGATGGAGGAATAGCATAGTGATTAGAATGTTTGCCCTAGCAAGCACAAGGCCCCGGGGTTCAATTCCCCAGCACCTCATTAACCAGGCAAAGTGGTGCACACCTGTAATCCCAGCACTCCAGAAGCTGAGGCAGGAGGGTTGCCATGTGTTCAAGTGCAGCCTGGACTACATAGTGAGTTCAGAACCAGCCAAAAACAATAATAAGTAACAAATAAATAAAAAGGCCTGAGGTTGTAGCTCAGTAGTAAAGCACCCCAGGCTCAGTCCTCTGTACTGGGGAGGGGAATTGAATCTTATGGATTTCCTATGGCTTGTCCCATATGTACACAGTATTGTCTGATCACAACTATGAGGCCCCAAGTAATGGAAGAATAACTAATGGAGAAATTGTGTCATGAACTGAGGAATACTTCAACTCAAACCTCTATACTTGATGTCCAGAATCAATACTAAAAAACTGGATGTAATGGCTCATGCCTTTAATCTCAGCATTTGGGAAGTTGAGGCAGGATGATTGCCATAAGTTTGAGGGCAGCCTGGGCTCTACAGTGAGTTCAGGACCAGTCTCGACTGCAGAGAGAGATCCTGTCTTTAAAAAACGATAGCCTGGAGGAAAGGCTCAAGGGTTAAAGCGTTAAAGCACTTGCCTAGCAAGTGCTAAATCAAATGCTAATACCTGAGTTTGATCTGCCAGCACCACATAAAGCTGGGCATGGTGGCACAAGCCTGTAATCCCAGCACTCGGGAGGCTGAGGCAGGAGGATTGCTGTGAGTCCAAGGCCAGCCTGGGATCCATAGTGAGTTCAGGACCAGCTTGGGCTAAAAAGCGAGACCCTATCTCAAAAAAAAGGAGTACTGTATCGTCATGCAAAAGGATAAGGTAGTTCTGTCTATGTCAGCATAAAAATATCTCCATAACAATTCTATTATTCTGGAAAGTTTTTGTTCTCATTTTTATTTTTGTTTTTGGTACTGGAGATTGAGCCTACACTGAACTACATCCCTTTTTTATTTATGTTCAATATTCAGACCAGATCTTACAAAGAAGCATAATGGAATTATAGGCCTGTGTCACTGGCCTTGGCTAAAATACTGAAATGAAAATCTGAGGGTTGTGGCTCGTTGTCTGGATGCTTCCGCTCCTGTGAGTTCACGAGTTGGCAGCTGTTCTTCTTGACAGACAAATCAGAAGAATGAGAGAAGAGTCCAAGTCAAGGGCGGAGGGACACCGCACCCCCTCCTCCGGCTCCGGCCCCCAGAGGAGATGCACCCACTTCCTGTTCTTCCGTTCTTGCTGTCAGACATTCCGATTGCAGTGAAACCACTGGGTTATTTTGGGAGCCACTTTTCATGGTCACTTGCCATTCATTTAAAGGAAAAGATGCCGCAACTAGGTAGGTGATGCAATTTCGGCTGCTGGCTAAGGATGTGGCTTCAAGCAGACAGGATGTCAGCTCCGGCAGGGTTCTGTGGAGGGGAGTCAGGTTGGAACCTTGCCCTGGCTTGGCTGCAGTGCTGCGGGGGACTTTGCCTTTTACCCTTGGATAGTGCCCTGGCAGAAGACACACTGAGTCATACCAGCTTCCTAGAGGGCAGCTGTGCCTAAGGAAACATGGAATCCGCTGGCACTGTGTTCAGGACCCAGATGTTCTTGCTCTCAGACCTGGTCTCAGATCAAACAAATCTGACATCCCTTTCCCCGGACAGTTATTCAAGTGCTTGTCATCGTTGCTCTGGTTTGTTTCTCTCTCTCTTCTTCTTTCTCTTCCTCCTGTACCATCTTTTTCCTGCTGAGGGCTTTGAAGAGAGGACAGACAAGAATTTTAGAATGAAAGTGACCCCGTGAGCTGTAGTGGTCTGGGAGCTGTGATAAGAGCAGAGAGCCAAGGACTGGAGGAGAAGCATAGTGGTTAAAGCACTTGTCTTGCAAGCTCAAGGTCCTGAGTTTGATTCCCCCAGGACCACATAAACTGGGTGTGGTGGTGCATGCCCATAATTCAGCACTCAGGAGGCTGAAGTAGGAAGATTGCCACATGTTCAAGGCCAGCCTGGCTACATTGTAAGTTCAGGACCAGCCTGGGCTACAGAGTGGGACCCTGCCTCAAAAAAAGGAAAAAAAGAGCAGAGGGCCTGACGCTAGCACAACCACGGAAAGTCTGACTATTGAATCTTTTATAATCGAGTTATGCCCTGGGGCAGTCAGTTTATAGAGTTGAGAATTTCTCTGAAGAGTTTCATCCTGCTGGGCCATTCCCAGTTCATATGGTGCTAGGCCTGGTAGCACTACCTGTGATCCCAGTACTGTGGGAGGCAGAGGGAGGAGGATCACAAGTGGGAGCCCTTACCAGCTTTATTCATATCCCATACAATTCCTCCATTTAAGGCATATAATGCAGTAGTTTAGTACATTCAAAGAGTTGTGCAACCATCATCACAGTTGTTCTTCTTCTTCTTCTTCTTTTTTCTTGAGGTAGTGTTAGAAACGGCGCATAGCAATCTTCCTGTCCAAACAAAGGATGGACTTGGGAGGCATGGACGACAGGGTATGAGGCTTTAATTTCCTTTTGCAAAAGGGTGTCCTTCCCACGTGCAAGTGGAGAAAAGACCGGCAAGCATGGTCGGGGGGACCTTTTTCCTAACTCGCAAGGCCCTGCCCCCGCTGTTTCCCATTGGCGGGATTCACCGGGAAGGTCTAAAGCATTGGCTCAGGGCCACGTTCATCACAACGTTATTACTCAGGGCCAAGTTTATCACAAAGTCACATCCTAATCCCTCCTCCCTCCTTCCTGCCTCTGCCTGGTCACCTGGTCGGGTATGGTGCAAAAATGTAAAGATCCGCCATCTTGAACAATGTGCCACCGTTACCGCTAGGTGACGCTCACAGTAGGGTCTCACTTTGTAGCCTAGATTGGTCCTGAATTCATTGTGTATCCCAGGCTGGCCTGAACCCATGGCAACCCTCCTGTTTCAGCCTCCAGAGTGCTAGATTACCGGAGTGTGTTGCCACACCCAGTTCATATGGTGCTGGGGCATCGAACTTAGGGCCTTTGCCCTTGCTAGGCAAGAGCTCTAACTGCTGTGCTATTCCTCCAGCCCCACAGTTCATTTTAGAACATTTTCATCACCTTAAAAAGAAACTGCTACAGTCTTTGGGTGGCAGTGACGTCAGTGTGAGTTCCTGAGTCGTAACAATGTGCCACTCACTGAGGGCCTTGATAATGAAGGGCACTATATATATGGCTGGGGGAAGGGGGCACAGAGGAAATTTCTGCACTCCTGCACATTTTGCCATGAAACAAAACAAGCTCTTAAAAATTTTTTTAGAGAATGGTATTACAGTTTTATTAATATTTAGAAAAAATCCTCTACGTCCTTAATAATCATTTCTCCATTTCCCCCAAACTTCCAGTTCTAAGGAATCACTAACCTGATTTTTTTTCTCTCTCTATGGGTTAGCCTATAGTACCTCATTAAATTTTATTGTCCGAATCCATTTTATGTATTTTATTGTCAAAATTCCATTTTACCATACTGTCCATTCATTAGTTGATGGACATGGAATTGTTTTCACATTTTAGCTGTTGTGAATAAGGCTGTTTATGAACGTTATAAGATTTTCTTTGTTTGAGGCAGAGTCTTACTATGGGTAAGTCAAGGGAGTCCTGAACTCACTATGGAGCCCAGGCTGGCCTCGAACTAATGACAATCCTTCTGCCTCAGCCTCCCAAGTGCTGGGATTAAAAGCATCTATCACCACACCCAGTTTATATAGGGCTGGGAATTTGAACCCAGGGCCTTGTACTTGCTAGGAAGCACTCTAACCACTGAGCTACACCTCTAACCCCCAACATATTACAAGAGTTTTTATAAATATATTAAATATATTTTGATTTTTGTTCTTTTTTTTTTTCGGTACTGGGGTTTGAACCCAGGGCCTTAATCTTGAACTAAATTTGTGTTTTTGAGATAGTGTCTCTCTTAGTTGCCCAAGTTCAAGGCTGGGTTTGAATTTGCAGTCCTCGTACCTCAGCCTCCCAGACTGCTGGGATAGCAGATATGCATTACCAGGCTCAGCTATGTTTTGAGCTTTCTTGGTTACCTACTTAGTTGAGGAATTGCTAGAACATGTGATCATTGCATATTTAGCCTTTTTAGACATGACTTGACTACTTTCCAAAAGGAAAGATCCATTTTACATTCCCAATAGCAAAATATATGAATGTTCCAGTGTCTCCATGTTATGACCAACATTTGCTGATATCTGTCTTTATTGTTAAACTTATCCTCCTGGCTGCAAAATGATATTCCATTTTGAATTGTATTTGTAATAGCATCAAGTGTCTTCATGTACATGTTGACAATGTTATATATAATCACAGAAATGTCTATTGGAATCCTTTGCCCACTTTGATTTTTCCAAGTTGAAAAAGGTCTTCATACACTATAAAGTTTCTTTGTTTTGTTTTTGCTTTTCTTTGAGATAGGGTCTCGCTGTGTAGTTCAGGCTGGTTCTGAACTCACTATGTAGCCCAGTCTGGCCTTGCACACACAGCAATCCTCCTGCCTCAGCCTCCAGTTTATATGGGGAAATCAAACTCAGGCCTCTGGGCTTTGTACGTAAGCACATTAACAGTTGAGCTATTCCTCCAGCACGTATATATAAAGTCTCTTATCAGGTGTGTGACTTGCAAATATTTTCTTCTAATCATTGCTGCCTATTTTTTCCCAATTAAAACTCTGCTGGAGCTAGAGAAATGGCACTGTGGTTAAAGCACTTGCCTAGCAAGCACAAGGCCCTGAGTTCGATTCCCCAGCACCACATAAGCCAGGTGTGGTGACACATGTCTGTAACCTCAGTACCCGGGGGAAGCTGAGGCTTGCTGTGAGTCTAAGGCCAGCCTGGGCTCCATAGTGAGTTCAGGACCAGTCTGGGCTACAGAGTGAGACCCTGCCTCAAAGAAAAAAAAAAATCAGAAAACCAATTAAAACTCTCCCTTCAGCTGGTGTCTCATTCCTAGAAAGGGTGAAGAGTGAACATAGTGGCTGTGTGTGGCAGAACCCACCAGCCCTGTCTTTTGCCTGCCAACAGGCAAAAACGGAAGTATTTGGGGCTGGGGAATGTAGAGCACCAGCCTGGCCTGCAGGAAGCGCAGAGCATTGCACAGACACTCACCCAGGCCTCCTGGACACACTGTTACTGTTAATTCCCACAAGGCAGAGGGGAAACTAGAGCCTGGCTAGGCCCAGGGACTGGGAGGCAAGTTGTCTGACCCAGGGAGCAGGACAAAGGAATTTCAACTCTCAGACCCATCAGTCTATACGACCAGTTGTATTTGAAAGCAAATTTGAAGAAGACCTGAGGTGCCATAGTTTCTGGTCAAGAACGCAGAATCCTTGGCAGGGTGTGGTGGTGGTGCTAGCAGTAATCCCAGCACTTTGGAAGGCTGAGGCAAGAGGATGGAAAGCTGGGGCCCAGCCAGAGCAATTTAGCGATTTTGCATATCCTTTCTCAAGGAAAAAAATAAAATAAAGTTAAAAATGCCTGGGGGGTGGGGGGACTGGAGGAATGACTCAGCAGTTAAAGTGCTTGAGCAAGCGTTAAGCCAAGCGCTAAGTACCCTAGTTCGATTCCCCAGCACCACATAAACTGGGTGTGGTGGCGCACGCCTGTAATCCCAGCACTCGGGAGGCTGAGACAGGAGGATTGCCTTGAGTCCAAGGTCAGCCTGGGCTCTGAAGTGAATTCAGGACCAGCCTGGACCACAGAGCGAGACCCTGTCTCAAAAAAAAAAAAAAATGCCTGGGGGGCTGAGGATGTAGCTCAGTGGCAGAGCGCTTGCCTGGCACTCTCAAGACCCTGGGTTCAATCCCCGGTACCAAAACAAACAAACAAACAAACAAAAAACCCACCGAAAAAAAAAGTCTGGGAATGTAGCTCAGAGTTAATACCCTGGGTTCAATCCTCGGTGCTGGAATGGAACGAAGAAGAAACCGAAGCTTGGGAAGGAAAAACCCAAGGACCTTAGCCTGACCCCTAAGAGGACGCAAGCAAGCTGTGTTGGCCCTCTCCTTTGGCGCAGCCCGATGGGACATCCCGTGCCACCACCCTTATATCTCCGCCCCCTCAGCCCTCCGGAAGCTCTTAAGTGTCTGCTGTGCATATTAATATCAGAGTGGACAAATTAACAAATGAGTAGATGAAAGTGTAAATCAATTCCAAATTCTATAACACATTAGAGACACAGAGCTTGGGGAATCAGAGCGTCTATGCCCATTTCTTTTTCAGTGGTTCACCCCTTTCCTAGCCACGACCACTCCCCCTCTTTCTACCCTGACTTTCCTGTTGGGGCAAGAGCTACATATAGAGAGGGTAGCCAGGGCCCATGGCACAGGCCTATAATCGCAGCACTCTGGAAGGCTGAGACACAATGATCGCAAATTCAAGCCTAGAAATTTGGTGAGACCCCATCTCAAAAGAAAATAAAAGTGGGCTGAGGATGTGGCTTAATGTGAAGGCTCTGGACTCAATCCCCATTATAAAAATAATAGTAATAATGGGAGGATCTGGGGATTAGAGCTCTTGCCTATGAGGTGCCAGGCCCTGGGTTCAATCCCTCAGTACCACATAATAGCTGGGTTTGGTGGTTCAAGCCTGTAATCCCAGCACTCAGAAGGCTGAGACTAGAGAATTTGAGATCAGCCTGGGCTCCATAGTTCGGGACAAGCCTGGACTGCAGAGCGAGATCTTGTCTCAAGAGAAAGTGGGGGGTGCGTAGTGCCTAGAGAAGAAGAGGAAGGGGAACCCTCTCCCCCTCCACCGCAAAGGACCTGGCCAAGGAGCGGCAGCTGTCCGGCTGTGAGACCATCTCTGCTGTGACTGTCACACCCATGCCCTTGCCTGGTCAACCTCGCTAGCGCAACACTTAGCCCACAGACTACCCTCCTGAGATCTACCCAACACCGCCGGCCCCAGGCTCTGGGAAACTGGCTGTCAGTGCAGCGCTCCCGCCTATGTTGTAATTGACCCCGACCTCTGCCCGGCTGGCCCACGACATCTGAGTGCTTCCTCCTGGCTGGAGTGGCTAGATTAGGGGACAGTCTGGACCTCGCCCTCCGGCACTCTCCTGCCTCTGCTAGGCTCTAGTCTGGCACAGTTAAGGCCATCATAGCCAGTTCCTTAGCCCAGGACTGGGCGCACCTCGCCACCTTGTGGCCAGGATCTGCACAGCTCCTTAACCTTCCTGGAATGATAATCACTGGGGATTCAATCCTGGGCTTTGCTCTGAGCTACATCCCAACCTTTTGTTTGATATTTTTGGTCTTTGTTTTTGTTTTGTTTTGTTTTTAGACTAGCAATACAGGTGTATGTGTCACTTTTTTGAGACAGAATGGCCTCAAACTCAAGGTAATCTACCTGCCTCAGCCTCCTGAGTGCTGGGATTACAGGCATGTGACATTATTTCTGGCTTTTTTTTTTTTTTTTAAGAAAGTGCATATCTGGGGCTGGAGGAATGGCACAGCAGTTAAAGCGCTTGCTTTGCTAGCACAAGGCCCTGATTTCAATTCCCCATCACCACATAAAGCTGGGCGTGGTTGCGCACGCCTGTAATCCCAGGAGTTCAGCCAGCCTGGGCTACAGAGTGATACCCTGTCTAAAAGAAGAAAAAAGTGCATTTCTGCTAACATGGTGGTACATGCCAGTCATCTCAGTGCTCTAGGAGGCTGAGGCAAGAGAACTGCTAGTTCAAGCCTACTGGGCAACTTAACAAGACACTGTCTCAAAATCAAAACTAAAGGTCGATGATGGAGCTAGATGGTAGTGTACATTCCTCACATGCACAAGGCCACAGGTTCAATCCCCAGCACCACCCAAAAACAAAAAAACTCAGACTGGAAAAACTTCTACCAGCCAGGGCCAGCTGGGCCCCAGAATTGCGGAGACACTGTTCTCCACAAGGCATGGTCGCGTGGGTGTGGGCGCAGTGGCTCAGGAGGCATCTCTATGGAGACTGGGACACGTAACCATGGATGGGGAGTGCTGTCCCCCAGAGGCATTTCCATGGAGACCATGACACACAAGGCAGGAGGGGAGGCCTCAGGCGGGGCGGGGCTTCCATCTGGTGGCAGGTCCCCACGGCTGCTTCGCAACCACTTGCACACACTAGGTTTGTGAGCTTCTGTCTTAGACACTTCGTTTGTGGCTCTGTTCGTGGCCTAATGTCTGACTGTGTATAAACGGCACCAAGGGACTTAGGGCTTCCAGCATCGGAAACACAAGTCTGACTCTGTTGCCAGGCTGGTCCTGAGCTCTCTGCACAGCCAGAGTGACTGCCTGAAGCACCCAACCTGCCTGGGAGCTACCAAGGCTTGCCATGGCTTCAGGAGCCATAAGAAGAGGTGAGGGCCCTTGTGGCAAGAGCCTCGTCGGACGCAGCCCCCAACAGCCAAGTGACCCTGAGCCTCAGGGGCACCCACCACGCCTGGCCTCCTCCACAGGGTTATAGGATGTACTCTGAGTACTGTACTTGGCTGGCTCCAGAAACAAAAATAAGGATAAGGACTCCAGTGCATGAGGTCCCACAGACACTAACCCAGTACCACACTGTCCAGACAACAGAGGTGACCATGTGGTGGGTTTAAAGGAGAATGGCTACAGACAATGTGATCTAGATGTCCTGAACAGCCTTGCAGTTGTCACATCACAGAGAGAGATTAGCTTGTCACCCAGGGCCAGCAGTGTATACAAGTGTAATAGGTACCTTTTTTCCTAGTGAAATCTGGCTTCAGGAAAGCTTAAAAACTTGGCCATCCTTGCAGTATGATACATGTGTCCTCCCCAACACAGTCACGGACACCAACTGCTAAAGCCTGTCACATAGCAAAAAGGCCACGAGAAAGAATATACCATAGAGACTGGAATCAGGACACCCGACAAAGGTAGGAAAGCCACTGAGAGTGTGTTCGTGCCAGGCTTTGGAGCCAAAACTATTTATTTAATTTTATTTGAGACAGGGTCTCGCTCTGTTTTTAGTCCAGGCTGGCTCTGAGCTCACTATGTGGCCTAGACCAGCCTCAAACTCACAGCAATCCTCTTGTCTCAGCCTCCTGAGTGCTGGGATTACCAGCATGTGCCACCACACCCAGTTTATATGGTGCTGGGGAATCAAACTCGGGTACTCAGTGCTTGTCCAGCGCTTTAACTGCTGAGCCATTGCTCCAGCCCCTGGAGCCAAATTTAAATCAGTGATAGGACAACAATAGGACTGTGACACCTGTTTAGTTCTACACAAACCGGACGCAATCAGGGCCATAGCTGTGAATCCTGCAAACGATGGAATTGCTAGGTAGCCCATGACAGTGGTCTCAGGGCTTTCCCTTAGGACTTGCACTGTTTTCTCTGGTATCTGAAGATTAGGTTGCAATTCAAGAGTCCTGAGGGATCCTGGCAGTGGCTAGTGTCATTCTGAACTGGCGGGGGCGGGGGGGAGCTTTGAGGTCATGGGCGTGGCTACGGCAATTCCTTTCTCCCGACCCCACTCTGTATAATGACAACTTATACAGCAGACATGCAACATGCTGCCTGTCTCGTCCCACTGTTCCATGAGCAGATCTTCGGTTGTGCCTGGAACACCTTGGTCTCAGTCACTGCACTTGTTTGTGCAAACTCCACACAGGAGCACATAAGACAGCCCTGTCCCTTGCCCTCCCCAACTGAGATGCTGTGTATCAGAGAGTCCCACCTGGAGAGTCTGTGTTCCTATGATTATCAGCAAGATCTCTCTCTTTTTTCTTTGAGACAGGGTCTGGCACTGTAGCCCAGGCCGTTCCTGACATCACTATGTACTCCAGGGTGGCCTCAAACTCACAGCAATCCTCCTGCCTCAGCCTCTTAAGTGTTGGGATTACAGGCCTGCTATACCACATCTAGTTTATGTGGTGCAGGGAAATCAAACCCAGAGCCTTGCATTAGCTAGGCAAGCACTCTGACTGCTGTACTATTCCTCCAGCTCCCCATTTATTATTATTATTATTTTAAATTTTAAGATAGGATCTAGGGACTGGAGGAATAGCTCAACTGTTAAAGCACTTGCCTAGCAAGCCTAAAGACCCGGATTCAATTCCCAAGCACCACAGTTTGAGACCAGCCTGGGCTCCGTAGTGAGTTTACAACCAGCCTGAACTACAGAACAAGACCTTGTCTCAAAATAAATAAATAAAAATAATGGCTATGTGCTGGCTATGTTATCTAGTCTAGGCTCAAACATGTGATCCCCCTGTCTCAGTCTTCCAGAGTACTGAGATTACAGACCTACATCATGAGGCCCAGCTAAATAATACTTTTCTTTTTATTCTTTTCTTTAGTATTTCATGGGATTTATTGTCACTCATTAGTGGGAGGCAGGGAAAGAGGATGAGGAATGACAGCCACATCTCACCATGGGCAGAGGTGGCACCAGCCACTTACGAGCTCCGGTGGAGGGCCATCTCCTCAGGGGCAGCAGCTGCTCTTCACCAGGGCCTTGGCCTCTTCCTGCCTTTGCACACACAGTCCCAGGGCACTTCTCACATTCTGCCAGGCGGGCAGCAGGAACAGCAGCCTGCAGACCTGAGGGTGCGTGCAGACTGGTGCTCCCTATTACAAGGGAGGGGGTGTGAGAGAAGTGAGGGTGCTGGGAGGCTAGCGAGTGGGCCTGGGTCCCCCAAGATGCTGCCCCTCCCTGCTCTCATGTTGGGCTGACTCAGCATCTGTGGTACAGCAGCTGCATCCTGGGTTCCCCCTGGAGGTCACAGTCCCTTCTGTGGGTTCTCAGGAACCCCAGGGCTGTGCTGAGACCCAGGCTGGGCGGGTACTGGGCACTCTGGCAGCCGGTGCATTTGCATCCTTGGCTCTTGTAGGAGTCAGCACAGGTGTACACGAGCAGCCTAGAGCAGGTGTCGCCACAGGAAGGTTAATGTGACAGAAAGTCTCCGTGTTCTGCTCTTCAGGACATAAACATTCTCATCCATTAAGACAGGCAGGTCTCTGGGTCCAAGACTAAGCAAGCAGCCTCTGGAGGGGGTGAACTGGCTTCTTTGGGCAATTGGACGTACTGTGTTGCCATGTCTTTTTTTGAGACAGAGTCTGGTTCTGTAGCCCAGCTGGTCCTGAACTCACTATGCAGCCCAGGCTGGCTCAGAACTCACGGCAATCCTCCTGCTTCATCCTCCTGAGGGCTGGGATTACCACCACACGCAGCTTTACGTAGTGCTGGGGAATTGAACTCAGGGCCTTATTCTTGCTAGGCAAGCACTGTGCCATTCCTGCAGCCCCCAAACAATGTTTTTCCTAAACCATGCCAGTATATAGACAAACCTTTATGAAAGCAGAACTGGCAATTATGCAACCATGGCTTCTAAGTAGGTAAACAGGAGTCTTGATGAGTTATGTGGTTTCTTTTCTATACTTTAGGACTTAAATTAACTGGCTGCTGCTCAAGGATTTTGTGCTGTGGGCTAAATGGAAGCCATTAGGCCATCCCAGCACTCGGGAGAAAATACCTGGCCCTGCACATTGTGGGGACTGTCATGGATGGCAGGTCTCCTGTGCTCAGAAGGACTGGTTTGTTTGGCACCGCAGGGAACCTTGTCCTCATTTCTCTCTCTCTCTCTCTCTCTCTCTCTCTCTCTCTCTCTCTCTCTCTCTCTCTCTCTCTCTTTCTCTTTTGGAGACAGAGTCTGGCTCGGTAGCCCAGAAGGCTGAGGCAGGAGGACTGCCATGAGTTCAAGGCTAGCCTGGGCTCCAGAGCGAGACCTTGTCTCAAAAAAAAAAAAAAATTAGTCTGGTGTGGAGGTGCCAGCACGTGGGAGGTTGAGACAGGAGGATTATGGGAGTGATAGGGAGTGGTGTGAGGAACCTATGCATTAGGGATTAAAACCCCTTACCTGTAATTTTAGCATGTGCCTGCCACCAGCTTAGGGGTGGATATCACCTTGCAATGTTTGTTGTGGTCTGGATCTGGACCGTTCCCCTAAAGTCTTGTGTATTTGGATGCTATGGACTGTCTACAGAACCATGTGCTGTTGGGTGGTTGGGGCCTGGTCTGGAGGGGTGGGCTGCAGGTGTGTGGATTGGATTACAGGCATGTGGTAGGGGCTTAAACCTGGACGGAGGCGGGGCAGAACACTGAAGCTGGATCCAGAAGGGGGCAGATCACTAGGCGGGACCTGGAAGGGTGGATGCTGCTTCTTTCTTTCTGGGAACTGACAGGGCTGGACTTGACTTGACTTTCTGTCGGTAGTGTTGTGAGCTGCTGCCGCCACCTCTGCCCCTGGCATGTGCTTCCACTGTTGCAGGCTGCCCCTGAATGGATTGTGTGACCTTCTGAAACACTGAGCCAAAATGAAACTTTTCCTACCATAATTTGTGGATGTTGGATACTGAGTCACAGCAATGAAAAAGTAACTAAGACAAGGTTGTTACTAAAAAGCCTCATTTTGTGTACTCTGAGCCTCCTTGTCCTCCCTTTGTTTGGAGAGGTGAACCCTCGCTATAGAGCCCAGGCTGGTCCTGGATTTGGCAATCCTCCTGCCTCAGCCTCCCAAGTGCTGGGATTATAGATGTGTACCACAGAGCCCAGCTTTATGTGGAGCTGGGGGATTTGCGCTTGCTAGGCAAGTGCTTGAACTGCTGTGCATTACTCCAGCTTCCCCAGTCCATTTTCTATTTTCATTTTGAGACACTAAATCAGGGGTGGAGGAATGGCACATGTCTGAAATACCAGCACTTGGGAGGCTGCGGTAGGTGGATTATCCTGAGTCCAAGGCCAGCCTGCGTTACACCAGTGAGTTCAGAACCAGCGTGGGCTACAGAGCCAGACCCCTGTCGAGAGAGAGAGAGAGAGAGAGAGAGAGAGAGAGAGAGAGAGAGAGAGAGAGAGAGAGAAAGAGACTAAATCACTAAGTTGCCCAGACTAGGCTCCAGCTTCCAGTCTTCCTGCCTCAGCCTCCTAGGCTGCTGGTATGCCAGGTGGGCACCAACATAGCCAGCCTGGAGCAATCTTGTAAGATCATTACTCCTACTGCTATTCTCATGCTGAGCAGGACCCAGCACATGAAAGAATGAAAAACAGATCTTGAGAGGCTGAAGGAGGGGGATTACCATGTGTTTGAGGCCAGCCTGGGCTACAGAGCAAGATCATGTCTCAAGGAAAAAGAAAAAAGAAACAATTGTTAGTAAAGTAAGGATTCTGTGACAGGAGGCACTTGAGAGTAAGGAGGAAAAGGCACCAAGAAGGACACCTTTTGGTTGACTAGATGGACCCGTGGCTGAATTCTGCAACTTGTATGACCTAGTGCCAGCCATTGAGCCCACTGCCACAGCCCTGGCTTCTCCAGGACAAGAGTAAATATAGTCCCCACGTTGGGGGCTTTAGGAGGCTCCTATGGCTCCCACTGTTACCACTGGGGTTGTGGATGACCAACAGAGAGAGAGGAAGCCCAGGAAAGGGGAGTTCAGTCCCTGAGTTCAAGTCCCAGGAGGGCAGGGGACAGGTGTATGGATGCTGCGGGTGCAGAGTGGACTCTGGCTTCTCCCCTGGCCATTTGGAGGACCTTGCAGACTGGGCGAGGCAGGGGTGGGGGAAGGAGAAGGGCACCTTGGTGCTGTGTCCTAGGGGAGGGGACATGGTTACAGAGGGGCAGGACCAAGCCATGAGAAGTCCACTGAACCTGCCCTGAAGGCCTGTCCTGTTCCAGGTCACAAACCAGCCTGTCTGTCTGTCCTTGATTTTGATTACAGGCTCCTTCTTTTTTGGACAGGGTCTCACTCTGTAGTCCAGGCTGATCCTGAACTCACTACATGGCCCAGGCTGGCCTCAAACACACAACGATCCTCATGCCTCAGCCTCCTGAGTGTAAGAACTACAGGCACATGCCAACACACCCAGTTTATGTGGTGCTTGGGAATCAAACCCAGGGCCTGGCGCTTGGTAGACCAGCGACATAACTGCCGAGTTACATCCCCAGCCCCAAGATTACAGGCTCCAAAGAGGACACTGTGTGGGTGGCACAGTGGCTAGAGCCAGTTTATAAGGGCTCAGGAGGCCGGCTGTGTGAAAATTTCAGGAATTGAAAGGCCATTGTTAAACGTGGTGCAATGGTTTGAACATTCCCAACAAGATTTATGCTGGCTGGGCCTGTGGCAGAGGCCTGTAATCCCCACACTTCGGGAGGCTGAGGCAGGAGGATGATGAGTTCTAGCTCAACCTAGACAATTTAGTGAGACTTTCTCTATCAAAAATATATATTTGTGTGTGTGTGTGTGTGTTTGTGTGTGTTTTTCACAGTATGTGGGATTGAACCCAGCGCCTGCCTTGTGCAATGAAGGCCCACATACACTAACCATTGAGTTATACCCCCAACCCTTAAAAAAAGGGGGGGGGGGGCTGAAGAAATTGCTCAGCGGCAAAAGTGCCTGCCCAGCAAGCTCAGGAATCTCAGTTCGATTCCTCAGCACCACATAAACCGGGCGTGGTGGTGCATGCCTATAATACTAACACTCGGGAGGCTGAGACAGGAGGACTGCCATGAGTTCAAGGCCAGCCTGGGCTAGAGAGCAAGACCCTGTTTCAAAAAAAAAAACAAAACTTGGGATGTATCTCAGTGTAAGGTCCCTGAGTTCAATCCCTAGTCACAATCCCGCTCCCAAAACCACAAACTAGGCGGCGAACAGAATTGCTCCCCAGACACCGCAGGCTGCGGAAACACAGAGTGCACTTGGTACTCTGGGAGGGCGGGGCGGGGCCCGCGAAGATGGGCGGTACCGGCGTGGGTGGGCGGGGCCGGACGAGATTCCAGTGGCCCCGCCCCGGCCGTGCGCAGATTTGGCCCCAAAGGTCTCGATCTCCTCTCACAGTGCGAGTTGTAGTCTCGCGATATCTGCAGCGTTCTCGCGCTTCTCTGGGCTGCGTTCTCCGCCGGCCTCTGAGCGGGCGGTGGCGATTTCCTCCAAGGGAGGCTTCCGGGGAGCCCGCGCGCGGCGCTGGAGACGGGGCAGGGCGCCCTGGGCCTGCGCGCCGCGGAGGGCGGGGCTTGTCACGTGCTGCGGGCTTTCGGGCCGCGACTCTCTGACCCGGGCCTTGGGCGGGAGGAGGCGCGCTTGTGTGCATTGTCGTTTCCGTGCAGCGGCTTCCACACGCGGACGGGGCCCTGCGAACGAGAGTGAACGAGGGGACGAGGCTGAAGAGCCGGAGGGAGGGGAGAGCTGCTGTGTTGGGGCGGCAGGGCGGGACGCGGCGTCGTCCATAGGGAGGGTCCCCTTGCCGCGAGGGACCCTGGAAGCAGAAGGGCCTGGAAGCCGTTTGGGTTTTGGACGCTGCATTTGTTACCTTCACTCCTCTGGCAGCTGGAGGGCCAGAAGAGGAAGTTAAGATAGAGTTGTGCGTGAAAGAAGTGTAGGGCACACTTGATCGCCACACACTTTAAGTCAGTTTACTCTCGGGCTCTACTCCGCGTTCCTTAGGTTCCTTTCCGTATTTAAATCGATGAGAACAGACCCTACGCTTGCTCTTAGCCAAAATGCCAAGACGTGAGCCGTGCTAAATTTGATACAGGTTGTGCTTTCTTATCAAGCTCAGAGCTTCGAAATTCAGAACCCCGCTTCTTCCCAGAGGGCTTAATTCGAATGCGGATAAACATAAGAGGGTATTTTTTTAGGCAGGGTCGTACTCTGTAGAGAGGGCCTCTGAGAGGCCCAGAGGACGGGCGGGGCGGCGGTACACTGGGCCTGAGCGCCAGGGGAGGGTGAGGAGGTCCTGGTACTGAACTCATTATGTAGGCCAGGTTGGTGTTGGAACCATGACAATCCTGCCTCAGCCTCCCAAGTGCTAGGGTTACAGGCTGCACCACCACTCCCAGTTAATGTGGTGCTGGAGAATTGGAACCCAGAGCCTTGTGTTTGCTAGGCACATGTTTTAACCTCTGAACGATGCCCCCAGCCCTTATATTTTTGTTTTCTGTTCTGCATTGCTGGGGATGATCCCAGTTCCTTGTGGGATAAGCACGTGACCATGCCACTTAGCTGCATCCTAGGAACTGATTTTGGATTATGTGATTTCTGACTTTTCCATTTTTACTTATTTCATTTGTTTTGGTTTTTTGGTACTGGGGGTTGAGCCCGAGCCCTTCACTTTGAACTATATTCCCCAACCCATTGTTTGGTTTTGATTTTGACTTGACAATTTGCTAAATTGCCCAGGCTGGGCTCACATTTGTAGTCCTTCCTCATCCTCTAGTTCAGGCTGGCTTGGAACTCACAGTAATCCTCCTGCCTCAGCCTCCTGAGTGCTGGGAATACAAGTGTATACCACCATACCTGTCTTCCGTGGTGTCAAGGAATTGAATTCAGAATCTTTCACATGCTTGGCAAAGGGCTCTAACTGCTGTGCTATTATTCAAGTCCCCGGACTGGGACAGTTTAGTAGCTCAGTTGTGTATGCAAGTGTGCCTTGAGACATTTCAGAACTTAACATGAGTAGTGGGGATTTGAGGCTGAGAGTTGAGCCTAAGGTGAAGATAAAAATTAGTAGTATATAAATGATTATGAAAGCCAGGTGCATAAGTGGAGGCTGAGATAGAGTGCCGGCCAAGCAAGTACAAGGCTCTGGGTTTAATTCCCCAGCACCACATAAACTGTGGTGGTGCACACCCATAATCAGCACTTAGAAGGCGGGGGCAGGAGGATTGCTGGTAGCTTGAGGCCATCTTGGGCTAAGTAGTTCATTACCAGCCTGAACTACAGAATGAGACACTATTTTAAAAAAAAAGTTTCAAGTGGGTCTAGGATAGTCTTCGGCGTACTTAACAGCCAGGTTAGATGAACCTGCCAAGGGGATTCAAGAGGAATTTCCAGGTAGGGAATAAATCAGATGAGCGCTGTGTTTCACAAGGCAAGGAAAACAGTCTTCCAGAAAAAGGGATTGATCAGAGGTATTGCATGTTGGATAGTGCTGAGAAGTCAAATAAGATGGTATTGAAATATGGAAATATAATCATTTTGAGTAATCAGCATGAGGATAATTTTTTCCTCCAAAAGAACTTTACCTAGAAAAACTATGTGCACGTGCGCGCGCGCACACACACACATAAGCGTCTCTGGAAGATGGGCATAGTAGCACATGCCTATATTCCCTCTACTCTGGGAGGCCTAGGGGCAGGAGGATCACAAGTTCCAATGCAACCAGCATAGCAACTCAGCAAAACTAGAGGAATAGCACGGTGGTTAGTGCTCATGTCTAGCAAGCACAAGGCTCAGAGTTTGATTACCTAGCACCACATAAGCCAAGTGTGGTGGTATACGCCTGCCTGTAATCCCAGTACTCTGAAGGCTTAGGTAGGAGGATAGCTGTGTGTTCATGGCTACCCTAGGCTACAGAGTGAGATCCCGTCTCAAAAAAGAAGTTCCTAGTTTAGGATCACACTGTCAATTCAGAAGTAATTCATTTTATAAATAAGGCTTAAGTTATTTAATTCTAAGTAGAGTTAGGGAGCAGAGCACCTATTCTTGTCCCTCCAAAGAGAACAGTTAAGAGGAAGGTACCCAAGCTGGATGCTCAGAGGTACTTAAGAGTATTGCCTGGGACATTTATGCTTTTTCTGTTATACAGCCATTGCTCTTCTTATGTTTTGGTTGGGATGATTTGTAGGTCAGATACTTTCATAAATTTTTCTTCCATTTGGGAAAAAAATATAACTGGGAAACTCAAAATTCAAGTCAATTTTCATTCACAGGTTAAGGCTTCTAGCCTTAACATGTATTTGACAAGATATAATTTAAAAGTAAAGATCATGAGGTAAGAAATACCTGACTTTTTTTTTTGAGACAGGGTATTGCTCTGTAGTCCAGGCTGATCCTGAACTCACTATGGAGCCCAGGCTGGCCTTGAACTCACAGCAAGCCTCCTGCCTCAGCCTCCCGAGTGCTGGGATTGCAGGCATGGGCTACCATGCCCTGCTTATGTGGTGCTGGGGAATTGTACTCCAGTACTTAGCACTTGACTTAGCACTTGCTAGGCAAAAGCTTTAACCACTGAGCCATTCCTCCAGCTCCAGAAATACCTGATTTTTGTTGTAAACAATTTATTTATTTATTGTTAAGACAGAAACTTGCTTTGTAGTCCAGGAAAGTGCTGATTTATGATGTAGTCCTAGCTGGCCTTGGACTCACAGCAATCCTCCTGCCTCAGCCTCCCAAGGACTGGGATTATAGGTGTGTGTAATATACCACTCCTGGCTCATGGGATGCTGGAGAAATGAGCTCAGGGTGTTGTGCGTGGAGGGTAAGCACTTTAACCCTGAGCTGTGCCCCCATTTTGTCTGTGTGAGTAGCAGTAAAACATGGGCTCATTATCCTGTTTTGGGGACTCAGAATGTCTCACAGATACTGTTGCTAATTGTCGCATCTCTTGGGAGATAGTTGTGAGGTAGTAGAAAAGATACTATTTGAAGAATGAGGTATGTGTCATCTCATTTTCTGCCACTGTGTGCACTGTGGCTTTAGGGAAATCATATCCAGGTCTCTAAAGCTTAGGTTGTACTTTAGAATTTAGAGGAATAAAATTTATTTTTGTCTTCCTCAAAGAATGATTGTTAGGTTAAGGGCAAAGACTCTGCCTCTGCTGATTATGTTTCCCCAGGATGTGGCACAATGTCTGGTTAGTAGGCATCAATAAAGTTTTGTTTTAAAATGAAGGCATTTGAAGCTGGGCACAGTGGTACATGCCTGTAATCCTAGCACTCAGGAGGCTGAGGCAGAAGGATTCCCATGAGTCCAAGACTAGCCTGGGCTACATCACGAGTTCAGAACCAACCTGTGCTAAAGACCAAAACCTTGTCTCAAAAAAAAAAAAAACCCAAAAAACAAAAACAAAAAACTGATGAGCACTGTGCACATGTAGACTTTAAAAATTCTCTTATTTATTTAGAGACAGGGTCTTGCTATGTAGTCCAGGCTGGTCCTGAATGTACTATGTAGCCTAAGCTGGTCTTGAATTCAAGGCAGTCCTCCTGCCTCACCCTCCTGAGTACTGTGACTATAGGCATGCACCACATCACCTGGCTTAAGTGAAGCTGGGGAATGTCAGCCCTAAAGTTCTCTTATGTTTGACTTATATAGGATTGCAGATAGAATTTTTGGCAGATGAGAATATATTTATGTAGAGCTTTGCAGTTTAAGGTATTTACAACGTCTTCTCTTTTCATTTTCAACCCGTTGCCTAAATGTGGATCTTATGATCTAGTTCAGGCGAGTTTTAGTTTTAGGTGACAGTGCCCATAGTTGAGGCTGAGTGTAGACTTTGTGTGGCCCAGCGAGGATGATGTCAGTATACCAGGGAATGGGTAAGAGGTAGGCGTGGGTGCGTGTGTGTAGTCTCGGCTGTTGTGGCGCCTGAGAATGAAGGGACACTCGCCTGAATACAGACATAGTAGAGAGAAAAACAGTGGGTGGGATATGAAGTCATATATATAGGTGGTTATAAAAAAGGAAGAGTCAAAAAATCATCGTGAGATTTCAGACTTGGGGCAGAAGAATCATATGTTCTCTCAACTTCAGTGGACATGAGAGAATATAAGATTGGGTTGTTTTGTCAGGATATTTTAAAAGCCAAAGCTAGCTGACTGCTTTATTCATTGCCTTTGTTAAAATTGTCAGGTGCTCTCTGGGAGACTGAGGCAGGAGTTGGAGCCCAGTCTGGGCAGCTTGGTTGCTTAGCAGACTCTGTCTCAGGATAAAAAAATAAAATAAAATAAAAGACTAAGGATGTAGCTCAGTGCGAGCACACCGGGTTCACCCCCAAAACTGAAAAAGAAAAAAAATTTTCAGATAGTCGTGGCGAATTAATGTTTTGAATTGGTGATGGCCTAATCATGTTCACAATAAGCCCTTACTAAGATGTGTACACATGCAGAAAGGATATGCAGTTCATGCTCTTCAGTGACAGCCTGTGCTCTGAGAGTGTACTGTTCACTGTTCTTCTCTTCTTTACCCTTAACGGTTCTTACAGTAGGAGCTGATCCCAGTGGTGCAAACCTGTAATTCCAGCACACTGGGAGGCTGAGGGAGGACGATTGCAAGTTCAAGTCCCACCTGGGCAATTTAGCAAGAACTTGTTTCAAATAATAAAAGGCCTGGGGATGTAGCTCAGAGGTATTGAAAAAAAAAACAAAACAAAACAAAACCAAACCAAACCAAAAAAAAAAAAAAAAAAACTATAAGAGAATTTGTACCGTATTATCAGAAGGGGAGAATGAGAAGGTGTAGGCTTTTGCTGGTACATATTTAGTCTTCCTTAGAGTTGATTGACTACTGACTTGTAGACAAGGTCAAAAAACAATAGCCAACATTTGAGTGACTTCTCTTTGTCAGGCACTTGTGTTAGTCTTTCCAGTAACCATGTGTGGTGTGTATATTCTTGTTTTACTCTAAGAAACAGGCACAGGGAGGTCCATGATTTGTAGGTAATAGAGTTTGGATTTGAATCTGCATTCTCTTATGTTATGTTAGCATTCACCTGTTTTTCAAGTACTTTAAGTGAAGAATGATATATAATCAGGAATTTATAACTTTACTCATTAGGTTTATTAAACTGTATTTTTCAGTTTCACTTTTTAACATCTTAATTGGGATTTCAAATATAGAGTTATCATGGCTTGAGAGTGTTTTAAATTGTTCCTGCTAGTGTCCACCCTTGGGGTTCTCAGTGTATTTGTACAGCTCTGATTTCTCAGTGCTTTCTTTTCTGTGTATGTTTTAGGGAGCTGAAAGATACATTGACATATTTTACTAGTTTCCAGGCTGGTCCTGAACTCAATATGTAGCCTAGGCTGGCTTCAAATATGTGGCAGTCCTCCCTAATGAGCCTCCCAAGTACTGGGATTATAGGTGTGTGCCACCATGCTCGGTTTATGTGATGCTGGGGAATTGAACCCATGGCCTTGAATTTGCTAGATGAGTGCTCTAACTGCTGAGCTATGCCCCCAGCCCCTTTATTTATTTATTTATTTATTTACCTTTTTTTGAGACAAGGTCTCTCTATGTATCTCAGGCTGATCCTGAACTCACTATGTAGCCCAGGCTAACTTTGGACTCATGGCAATCCTCCTGCCTCAGCCTTCCAAGTGCTGGGATTACAGGCATGCACCACCATACCCGATTTTGTGTGGTGCTAGGGAATCAAATTCAGGGTCTTGTGCTTGCTGGGAAAGTGCTTTAACTGCTGCCCCATTCTTCTAGCCTCCTAACCCCCTTCTTAAAGCTTATTTTGGGGTTTTAAGAGTTGTGGAAAGATACACACATGATTAATGTGTAAGTTTTTTGGGGAGGAGTTATTAGGGATAGAATCCAGGGACTTCCCACTGAGTTTTATCCCAGCACCAACCCCCTTTCTTTTTTTCAGATAGGGTGTTGGTAAATTGCTCAGTTGCCCGGGTTGAGCTCAAATTGGCAAGCCTTCTGCCTCAGCCTCTTAGAGTGCGGAGATCACAGGCCTGCCCCACTAGGCCCAACTTTTCTGGTTTGTTTGTATACCACAGCACCCAGATAACACGTAGGTTTTTGCTTTCTTTCTTTCTTTGAGATAAGATCTCTCTCTGTAGTCCAAGCTGGTCCTGAACTCGCTATGTAGCCCAGGCTGCCCTTGAACTTTACGGTAATCCTGAGGCTTCAGCCTCCCCAGTGCTACGATTACAGGTGTGAGTTACCATGCCTGGTTAAATTTATGTGGTGCTAGGTAATTGAATGCAGGCCCTTGCACATGCTAGGCAAACATTCTAACTGCTCTGAGCTACATTCCCAGCCACTTTATTAAAACTTATTTTGGGATGTTACTTACCCCATCCTGCCTCTGATTTATTGAGGCAGGGTCTTGTTCTGTATTCCAGGCTGGACTTGAATTCACAGCAATCCTCCTGCCTCTGTCTGAGTGCTGGAATTACAGGTGTGTGCCACCACACCTGGCTAATTTTTCTGTGGTGCTGGAAATTCAAACTCAGGGCCAAGCACTCTAATTGTTAAGCTATTCCCTCAGCCTGTGATATTTAAAAAGCTGTGCTCAGTGCTCTTTTAGATTATAATCTTCCAAGTCCTTAGTAATTTTTTTTTTGTTTCCTTCTAAAAGTTCCTCAACCTTGTAAACATGACACCAGTGACTTTGATGTTGCTTTTCAATTCTAAAATCTGCTGACAGGGTCAGCTGTGAGAATGAGGCTTCAATTTAGCATTTTTATTTTTATGCGCCAGGCTGAAGACTTGAAGACACTAATCAGGCACATGGAGCACTGGGCACATAGACTATTCCCAAAACTGCAATTTGGGGATTTTATTGACAGAGTTGAATACCCAGGAAATAAAAAGGAAGTTCAGGTAAGTGTTGCTGTGATCATGAATGTCTTTCCTGATACTAAGCAGCAGTGCAGGACGTACTCAGGGAGGCTCAATACAAGCAGGGCCTTTATGTTGCAATCTGTCTTGGTATAAGATAGTTACCTTTTTTCTTTCTTTCTTTCTTTCTTTCTTTCTTTCTTTCTTTCTTTTTCTTTTTCTTTCTTTCTTTCTTTTTTTTTTTTTTTTGAGACAGGGTTTTGCTTTGTAAAAGCCCAGGCTGGCCTTGCACTTGGGGCAGTCCTCCTGCCTCAGCCTCCCTAGTGCTGGGATTACAAGAGTGCACTGCCACGCCTGGCTATACGTGGCGTCAGGAAATCAAACTCAGGGCCTTGTTTAACCACTTTGCCATTCCCCCAGCCCTGTAATAGTTATTTAAAGACCAACTGCTTAGAAACCAAGAATTAAATAAGATGGCCATTCACCTTCTTAACATTATTGATAAAAATGTAAAAATACATTTTTCAGACCTATTTAAAAAAAACAAATTTGATTTGACCTACCTGTTTTACATGAAGATTTTGTTAGCAAGAATGATAAGTATTTAGGTTTACTTATAACAGTTCTGTTTTTAGAAATAGATCTGTTTGGGGTAGGAAGTATTACAGGACTGGATTCTGTATTGTGTGTATAATTAAAAATAGGATTAATAGGATGGAGTTCAAATGCTTTGGTGAACCTAGAATGTTGTATATAAATTAAAAAAAAAAGATACGCTTGGAATGGAGTTATGGCACAGTGGTTACAGCACTTGTCTAGCAAGTGCAAGGCCCTGAGTTTGATTCCCCAGCACCACATAAACTGGACGTGGTTGTGCATGCCTGTAATCTCAGCACTTAGGAGCCTGAGGCAGGAGGATTGTCATGAGTCCAAGGCCAACCTGGGCTACAGAGAGAGATCCTGTCTCAAGAAAAAAAGAGATATGCTTGCTGTGTTATTAGACACGTAAAATACATTTCGCTATGGAATGTGAACTTCTGGGAATCTGCTGATCCATTAAACTCTTGTAGTGTTTATTAAAAAAATATAGATGTTGGTGTAGGGGTTTTGTTCATATATACTATTAGGAAAAGTGACTCTGGGAAGTGAGCAGAATAATTTGTTGATGGAATGGGATGTGATGCTGTGGCTCTGTAATCCCTGTGCTCTGGAAGGAGTGTGAGTTCAAGGCTCAGGCAACTTAGGGAGACCCTGTCTCACAAATCAAAACCAAAAAATGGGCTGGGGTGTAGCAGAATGTGAAGGTGCTTGGTTTTATTCCAAAGAATTTCACAAAAGAAACTTTGCATTTTGCTCACAGGGCAGATCCTGGATCTAGGACTTCAGTAAGTTCTGTGTGGTTGGTCCTGGTGTTGACGGTATTTACACTGTATGATGCGGTGATAGGCAGTCAAGACCTGCAGGCTGCTGGCTCCTTCTGAGTCTGTATAGGTATTGGACTGTTGTTACAATGGCACCATCCTATTTCTTTCTTTTTTTGTTTTTGTGTACACACACACACACACACACACACACACACACACACACACACATATATATTGAGACAGGTTCTCACTCTGTTGCCCAGGCTGTTCTTGAACTTGCTATGTACCCAGGCTAGCCTTGAACTCATGGCAGTCCTCCTGCCTCAGCCTGCCAAGTGCTGGGATTACAGGCATGTGCCACCACACCTACCTTTATGTGGTGCTGGAGAATTGAACTCAGGGCCTTGTGCTTGCAAGGCAAGTGCTTTAACTGCTGTGCCATTATTCCAGCCCCTGTTTCTGTTTTTAATGTAGGCTCCATACAGATCTCTCAGTTATATATAAATTGCTTTAAATGTGTGAAGGCAGGACAAGGGACGTAGTTCAGTGACTAGAGTGCTTGCCTATCATGCAAGAAACCTTGAGTTCCATCTCCAGCACTACATGAATTGGGTATGGTGATGTACACCTGTAATCCCAGAACTTGGGAGGCTGAGGCAGGAGAACTGCTGTGAGGTTGAGGCCAGCCTGGGCTACATAGTGAGTTCAGGACCAGCCTGGACTACAGAGGGAGACCCTGTCTCAAAAAAATAAAAAATAAAAAAATAAAAAAAATAAAATAAATAAAATAAAATAAAAGTGTGAAGGCAGCTGGCCCAAGTGGTACAAGCCTGTAACCCCAGCACTTTTGGAGGCTGAGGCAGGAAATTTGCAAGTTTGAGTCTAGCTTGGGCAATCTGGCAACTTGAAGAGACTCTTAACTCAAAGAACAATAATTTAAAAAATGGGCTGGGCATGTGAGGGCCCTGGGCTCATTCCTAGTACCAGGGGAAAAAAAGCATGCAGGGATGTCAGTTAAATAATCTGGGATTTTTAGTAATCTTTGATTTTAATATATGGCAGAACTGTAGGCTGATAGCATACAACATGGTGTATATTAAAAATGAGTTATTACAGTATGAAATCCTATATCCTATACTTCTGGTTTAGCTTATTTGTTCAGAAACACATTTTTTATTATTTATATTGATTGAGTGATTGATTTTTGAGACAAAATCTTCCTCTGTAGTCTAGGCTGATCCTGAACTCACTATGTAGCCCAGGCTGTCCTCTAACTCAAGGCAATTATCCAGCCAGTCTCCTGAGTACTGGGATTACAGGTGTGGGCCTAGCTAATCTTTATGTGATGCTGAGGAATTGAACCCAGGGCCTTGTGTGTGCTAGGCAAGCACCTGAACCATTGAGCTATGTTCCAGCCCATTTTTAAATTAAATGTGCATAACAACTAATCTGATACTACAAATCTATCCTACAAATGTCTAATTTCTTTTCCACTGCAGGTGAAATATAGAAAAATAATGCCCTTGATGTAACCGCTGCTGACTTTGATCCTTTTTGACAAACTCATCTGAAAGTGAGAAGTTTGCTTTTGACTCAAGTAGAGACCTTGCAGAGGAGTAAAAAAGAATCGTGAGACGTAAACAGCTGGCCTTGGTTGGAGGCAGGCAGAGCTGCTGCCTAACACTCAGTCCCCAGGTCGTGGTAAATTCTCCGCAGGGTTTTATGAGCCACCATTAACATCAAGGGCATGGGAGAAATTTTACTTTCTCTGCTAGCCCCCCAAATAAAATACTTCTCAGAACAGAGAAGTGCAGTATTAGGTTTGCATATATCTGAGACACAGCATGTGTGTGAGCTCTTTGGAATCCTTGAGAATATATGAGTCTAGGATGGTTTTCTGGACAGCTGAGTACCTCTTAAGAAGATTCTACATCCTTAAGATATATATTCTTCCCTGGCTCCTGAGAGCCTGTGACACACTAGTTTTAGGATCATTATCATGAAATTTTATTATGATACTTCCAAAATAAATATAATTCCTTCTCTACCTGGTGAGGCTTTAGAGCCGGTGGCTGTGCCATGGAAGGTACTAACACACTGTAGATGGTATTCTGGGCCTTTGCCTTCACTGTATTCTAGCATCCCCCCGCTCCCCCTTTTTGAGATAGGGTCTCACTCTGTAGCCCAGGCTGGTCCTGCACTCCCTACGGAGCCCACGCTGGCCTTGGACTCATGGCAATCCTCCTGCCTCAGCCTCCTGAGTGCTGGGATTACAGGCGTGCACCACCATGCCCAGCTTTACTTGGTGCTGGGGAACAGAACTCAGGGACCTGTGCTTGCAAGGCAAGCGCTTCAACCACTGTGCCATTCCTCCAGCTCCCCATTTTTGTTTTGATTAGAGTCTTGCCACGTTGCCTAGGCTATGCTAAAATTGTGATCCTGTAGCCTGAGACTCCCAGAGTGCTGGGTATATGGCCCGTGTCACTGGGCTAGGCTAAGGATCACCTTTGTATTTATACACCTCTTCATATACAACTTAAAATTTGCAGTTGTGTATGTATATTGTACTGGAGGTTGAACCCAAGACCATTGCACTGAGCTATGTTGCCAGCCCTTTTTAATTTCTGAGATGGACCTTGCTAAGTTGTGCAGGCTGGCATTGAACTTGGTTCTTCCTACCTTGGCCTGGAGAGTAGCTGAGATTGGAGGATTGTGGTCCTATGCCCTGTGACTCTCAGCACTTTACATGGTTTTACCCATGTACAAAAGTGGGATTATTTTGAATTAGGTAATCATGACTAACAATAATCATAGAGTCCATTTCTACTAACTTAAGCTTTGAAAAGATTTATAGGGCTGAGGTGTAGCTCCATGGTTAAAGCACTTGCCTAGCAAGTACAAGGCTCTGGCTTCAATTAGCCAGCACCACATAAGCTAGGCATAGTGGGACATGGCTGTAATTCTAGCACTCAGGAGGCTGAGGCAGGAGAATTGCTGTGAGTTTGAGGCCAGCCTGGGCTACGTAGTGAGTTCATGACCAGCCTATACTACAGAGTGAGACCCTGTCTCAAAAAGTTCTATTACATAGATCAGATAAATTTATTATAATGTAAATAGTGATATGATTTCTCTCAGTCATGGCACTGAACACACCCAGGGTACAGACAACTGAAGAGGTTAATATGGGCAGATCAAGAGGAAGAGACAAATAGATTAAAGACAGAGACTCCAGACAGCACACAGTGATACCTCGATACTTCACCAGCACAGTTGGTGGGGTTATAGGCAGGAGACCCAGCCGGACTGGTCTCTGTGAGATGACCAGCTTTATGTCTCAGCAGTATTACTGAGGTAGAATAGGCCTCCTCTCAGAGGAAGTGTCTGAACACAGTATTCTGCAAATTTGGGATTACTTCATACTTTGTGTGAAAATCCTTAGGTAGTAAAATTCCTGTTTAAAATTTGATATTTATAATTAAATCTGTCAGTTATTAACTTAAGCCTATTTTTATTTACAGTACATATTTTTATGTAAATATGACTTTATAAATGACTGTTCATGAGCAGCTACTTCTGCTATAGGCCTTGAATGCCTTGTTCTCACCAGATTTGGTCAGGTTTTGAGATGTAAGTATATACACTGTCTTTTTTTCAAACAGGGTCTTACTCTGTAGTCCAGGCTGGCCTCGAACTCATGGCAATCCTCCTGTCTCAGCCTCCTGAGTGCTGGAATTACAGGTGTGCACCACCATGCCCAGCTTCTATTAATGTCATTTTTAAAAGTAAAAATATTCTGAGTTAGAGGAATAGCTCAATGGTGAAAGCTCTTGCCTAGCAAGTGCTAAGTACCTGAGTTGATTTCCCATTACCATAAAAACTGGGTGTGGTGGCTATATATATGCCTGTAATCCCAGCACTCTGTGGAGGCAAAAGCAGGATTGCTGTGAGTTCAAGGCCAGTCTGAGCTACATAGTGAGTTTAGGATCAGTCTGGATTATAGAGTGAGAATCTGTCTCAGAAAAAAAAAATTTAAAAGACATAGTGGTGGTTTCATGAAGGTTGAGCTACTGCTGGGCCAAGTCATGTGGTGGGGGAATGACTGGCACCTTGGTGACTTCCTGACTACTGGGAAGGAGCTAGCCTGGAGTCCTGAGGAGCACAGAAGATCCCAGGAGGATCAGGGAAGGACTTCCCAGTTGGTAGAGGAGATCCCAAGTACTGGGGAGAATGTGTGCAATGACAGGAAATAAAGGTGATGTGGGAATGGTGGCAGGGAGACCAGAAGTGTAAGGGCCACGTGGTGAGAGGACCTGAGTGCGGACACTCCCTGCCTCGGTCATCAGCTTGGTGGTTCTTGGCAGGAGACGCCCACATGGGGGGCGGACACTCCCTGCCTCGGTCATCAGCTTGGTGGTTCTTGGCAGGAGACGCCCACACGGGGGGCGGGTAGGACCCAGCTAGACTTTACAGAGGGGGACACTGGGAAGGTTGCCTTTGGTGAGAAAGACTAGTGTTTCCAAAGAGAAGCTTTCTCCTCTGGGTGATGTTGCTGTAGTGGCTCTGTCCACACAGCCAGGACATCTTGTGCTCTTCAGGCTTTCTGACTTGGGGCAGGGGCAGGGAGTAGCGAAGATGGCTCGGAAAGCCAAAGTATGTGGGCTGTGGGTTTGCAGGGTCCCCACAGTCGGCAGGGATGGGCCAGGATGTATGGGCATCAGGATGATGGTGGCTTAATAGGAAATCTGCTAGAAGACATGCCCCGTCTCAGAAACCTATCAAGCAAAGCGTGGTGGCACAGGTCTGCTATCCCAGCAGTGGGGGACTGAGGTGCAAGGACTGACAGTTCAGAACCTGTCTCGAGGAGAGAGACCCAGTCTCAAGGAATTAAAAAAAAAAGTCATCTGTACCTACATTGCTTCCCAGGAGGGCGTGGTCAGGCCTCTGTCCACACTAGGGAGCAGAGTAGGAGACAGGCCTGGAAATTGGTTCATTTGCTGGGAAAGTACCAAGTTCCCGGTAAGGGGAAGGAAGGCCCTAAGACCTCCTCACCTGAGGAGGACACCATGAAACAGAAGGGTGTGCCGGGGGACTCCAGGCAGGATGTACCTGGGCCCTGTTCTTAATGGGTGTGGCACAACTGGGAAAGCTTGAGGCAAGTATGAAATAGGCATTTTAAAGCAGCTGAGCCCGGCTTCGTAGCATAGGTCTATAATCCCAATGCTCTGGGAGGCTGAGGCAGAAGGATTTCAAGTTTGAGCCCACTAAGGGCAACTTAGCAACTTAGTGAAATCCTCTCTCAAAATCAGAAATAGGCTTGGGGTACTGGAGGAATGGCACAGCAGTTAAAGCTCTTGCCTAGTACGCACAAGGTTCAACTCACCAGCACCAGTTAAAGCTGGGGGTGGTGACACGTGCTTGTAATCTCGGCATTTGGGAGGCTGAGGAAGGAGGACTGCTGTGAGTGCAAAGCTAGCCTGGACTACATAGTGAGTTCAGGGCCAGCCTGGGCTACAGAGCAAAGACCTGTCTCAAAAAAAAAAAAAAAATGCTAATCTCCAGTACCACGAAAATAAATATTAAACAGGCTATGCTTTCCTTGAAAGTGACTAAACAGTTGCCTGACAAACACAAGAGGGGCCCAGGACCCAAATAGGCTGGTGTCACAGTTACTTGAATTTTTTCTTTGTGGTGCTGGTGATTGAACTCGGCCTCACTCAGGCTGGGCAGCGCCCAGCCACTGAGCTACGCTCCCAGTCCATAAACCTCCTCGGAAAGAACTGAGGCAAGGTAACTAAAACCTGCAGGTTTATTACAGACAGGCTGAGCCGTCCACCTCTCAGAGCCGCCGTTCATTATGCACCAGGACAGAGAAGCCGGCATGCACAGTGACCTCAGTAGAGTAACCCTTCAAAGCCGCTTCAGTCGACCACGGAGGCATGTCACACTTGAGCTGTCTACTCCGTACCAAGCAGCCAGAGTACCGAGTGACACGGAATTTGATGTTAGACTCAGAGAGATGGTGAGTACGTGAGCCGGTATTCCTGACGATGTGCCAGGGGTTCATATTCCGTGCTGATCTGAGACGTCCAGCAGGGCGAGGTCCTTGATCTCTTCCAGAAGTGCGTAGAGGCTTCTCCCCTTGGTCTGGCAGTACTGCCGACACTCGTCCCGGATGCCATCTCCCTCGGCATCCTGCGCCAGCCGGGCCTCCTCCAGGGACCTGGTGACTTCCTTTACTAGCTCGCTCTTGGGCAGGAGGGAGCCTGGATGGAGTGGCTCTGTGTCTGGCATCAGGTACGGCCTGTTGCTCACGATCTCGAGCCTGATGGTATCAGAATGGCAGCGCACGGCCTGGACAGATATTCTCACCTGTCGTAGGAGAGACAGCGCACATCACCAAGCTGCACTCCGGCCCTTCCCTGAGTACAGCATCACACATGGATGCAGACTTACCGTCACATGATCGAAGAGGCGGAACGTGACAGACTCCCCTCCTGTCGTGGTGGAGGTGATTTTGTTTTGACATCGCTGCAGGGACCCTGGCTTCCACTCAGAATGGCTGTCAGCACCACAGGTGATCACTAACCCTTCTTTATTTTTTAGATAGGCAGCACCTTTGATGCCAAACCTGAGTCATTGTCAAAATAAACATTCAGAGATATTGTATTCTTACTTATTTTTTTTTTTTTTGAGACAGGGTCTCGCTCTGTAGTCCAGACTGGTCCTGAACTCACTATGGAGCCCAGACAATCCTCCTGCCTCAGCCTCCCAAGTGCTGGGATTACAGGCATGAGCCACCATGCCCAGTTTATGTGGTGCTGGGGAATCGAACTCAGGTACTTAGCACTTGACTTAGTGCTTCCTAAGCAAGCACTTTAACCGCTGAGCCATTCCTCCAGCCCCAATAATGCATTCTTATTATGCAGATCCATGCTGGTTTTCTTGTAGATTAAAAAACAAATCATTTTTCCTGTGGTTTATTTCCAAACATTTATTTTACTATATCTGAAGGGAACACAAAATAGTTTTTTAGATAATAAATAAGGTTGTGATATAGATATGGATGTATTTGAAATGCCTCCATTCTGTAATAACGTAGTAAACTGTCCATTACTGTGTACACTTATGGTAACTTCATAGTTACTTATATTAGCTGGGAGTGGTGGTGCAGGCCTATAATCCTAGCACCCTGAGAGGCTGAGACAGGAAGGTCACAAGTTTGAGCCCAGCCTAAGGCAAGTTAGCAACTCAGCAAGACCCCATCTCAACATAAATAAAATGGGCTAGGGGATGTAGCTCAGTGTGAAGGCCATGGGCTCAATCCTCAGTATTAGGCACACACACAAAGCTGCTGACATTAAATTTTTTCTTTTTTTACAGTGCTGGGCCTAGAAGCAATGCTAGCCACGTGCTGTAGCACTGATCTGCACCCACAGCTCTATATAAGTACTTTTTCTGGGGATTAATCTCTGGGCCTTTGCACTGCGCTATATTACCAGTCCATTTTTAATTTTTTATTTTAAGACAGTCTCACTTTGCCCAGGCTGAGCTCGAACTTGTGACCCTTCTGCCTCAGCTTCCTAGAGTGCTTGGATTATAGGCCCGCACCACCAGGCCTGGCTTACTTATCTTTTCGTAAATTATATCTAATGTACTGTTTGTGTAATTCCCTTTGAGTTTAACTGTGACTTGTTAACCGTGGCATTAGATGGAACCTACCTTGGGATGAAGACAAGCACACCATTTGTTCGGATTGAATAGATAACGCCATCGGCTGTGCACCGCTCCTCGGTTTCAGGGTCTTTGTCCTTAAAGTACATGCATTGGAAGAGCTCAGTTGATAGCTTCTGCGCACGCTGTGCTGCCTGCAAGGAGTGAAACCCAAGACAGCGTGACAGGCTCCCTGAGTTCCCAGGGGAAACCTGTGACTCACATCCCCACAGAAACAACTTCTTTGGAAAGGTCAGACTCCGTAAAACTATTTTAAAAATTGTTCTCTATTATGAATTAAATCAGTGTTTGTGAGATCTTAATAGTTAACTAAAACATAAAAATTCAGTATTATCCCCTCAAAAAAGTCATCTGATACAGTCTTGCTAGGTTGTCCAGGCTGGGCTTGAACTTGGCAATCCTTCCTCCTCAGCCTCCCAGGATACTAGGATTATAGGCATGCACCACCAACCCAGTGAAAATGAATTCTTTTATAAAATGAAACTTGTTTAGAACCCATTAAATAGAGGCCTGCGAGTCTGGAACACATCCACCTGGGGGATTAAAAAAAAGTATCACATGCATCATTTTGTGCTACCCCAAATCTTTCTGGTGGAAGTCTAAATTAGCATTACTGTTACCAAGGGTAATTTATGAAGTTATCCTATGTACACCTTTTAATTCAGTAATTCCATCTGTAGGAATCTATCAAGGAAGTAATCTGAGGACACTATGAAAAGGGTGGTTGTAACTTGGCTTGCTTGGAACAGTTCTGCCCAACAGGGCCTCCTGTGTGACGGCAGTATTCTCTGTCGCCCAGCAGGTAGCCTCGAATCCTAAGTGGCCACAAGCCAAGGCAAGTGCCACTGAGGAACTGAATGTCTAGTTTTAATTACATTTAAATAATATGGTTAGTGGCTACAGGATACAGAAAATTGTCACATAATTAGGTAGGTTTTAGTTTTCTGAGTGAGTAGGTTACTCAGTGGTCTACCTCTGTGCTGTACAAGCTAGCAGTTACTAGTATCAATGTGTAGCAGAATACAATGGCAGCTTCTAAAATAATGTAATTATATTTATTGACATATGTGCTACTGGAATAAGGTATGTTAAGGGCAGGGATTGGGGATTGAATTTAGGGCCTCTGAACTGAGCTATATCTCCAGCTCATTTTTGACCTTTAATTTAAAAACATTTTTAAATTTTAATTTAATTTTTTTTGAGACTGGGTCTCGCTCTGTAGCCTAGGCTCATCCTGAACTCACTATGGAGCCCAGACTGGCCTTGGACTCACAGCAATCCTACTGTCTAAGCCTCCTGAGTGCTGGGATTACAGGCGTGCACCACCACACCCGGCTTATGTTCTGCTGGGGAATCAACTTGGGTACTTAGTGCTTGACTTAGCACTTGCTAGACAAGCACTTTAAGAGCTAATTTTTTTCTTTTTAATGTAGTGCTAGGGAATCAAACTAGGGCCTTGAGCTTGCTAGGCAAGCACTCTGACCAATGAGCTATGCCCCTAGCCCTCGACCTTTGATTTTGAGATAGATTCTCACTAAGTTGCCCAGACTGGGCCTAAACTTTTGATATTTCTGCTTCAGCCTCTCACAGTTTTAGGATTATGGGTCTGCACCACTAAGATGGCTCATACCTTTGTATGTGTTTGAACCTTTACCTGTCGACCTTTTGGAAAAATCTAATCACTGTCAAATGTCCTGAGTCCAACAGGACTGGCGAAGTGGTGTATGCCCATGGCTTGGCCAACTGGTTTGAGACCAGCCTGGGCAGCCCAGTGTGATTCCATCTCGGAAGAGGATGAACACAAATAAAAGTCCCCGGATCCACACAGGTTATCTCAGAACAGGTGTAAATGTACTGATAACAGGAGTCAGAACCACTGGAGAATTTAATTTGCTAAAATCCACGGCCCTACACTCTCCTGGCCAGTAAGGCTGGCACTAGCAAGGCTTGGGTGGGCAGGAGAAGGCTGAAACCCTTTCTTACTCGGTTTCTGTTGTTGATATGTCTGCACAACTCCTCAAGATCTTTGTTGCTTAACAAATTTTCTTTACTTTCCATTTTCTTATCCTTTGAAATGGCCGCCATTAGTAGTCGGTGTACTATGATATCTGAGTATCTTCTTATTGGAGAAGTAAAGTGGGTATATTTATCTAATGCAAGACCTTCAAAAAGAAACCGCAACATCAAAATAAGAAATACACACACACACACACACACACACACACACACACACTTTTTTTTTCCCTTGCTATTGGGTTATTAAACCCAGAGCCTTCACACTAAGCTATATCCCTATCCCTTTTTTGTTTATTGAGACAGGATCTCGCTCTGCAGCCCAGACTGGTCCTGAGCTCACTATGTAGCCCAGGCTGGCCTAGAAATCATGGCAATCTTCCTGCCTCCACCACCCAAGTACTGGGATTAAAACTAGGTTATATGGTGCTGGGGGATCAACCTCTGGGCCCTACCCTTGTGAGGCATCCCTAGCCCCTTTGTTTTTTGATTTTGAGGCGGTGTCATTAAGTTGCTAAGTTACCCAGGCTGGGCTCAAACTTGATATCCTCCTGCCTCAGTCTCCCAGAGTGCTATGATTACAGGCCAGCACCACTGAGCCCAGGTAAGAAATAATATTTCTTAAATGTCCCCAGGTTGTGGGCATTTACCATAATGACGGAACTCCTCCTCTCCACAGGACCCAGTGGAGAAGTACAGTGCGTTGGCCATGGCCTGTGTCGCCATGGAGCGCAGCAGCCGGTTCACGATGGGGTCGCTGGGATCGTTGGCATTATCCAGGGAATCGGCCAGGGTTTTATTGGATCTGACAAAGAAAAGCTTTTCAGTAACCTCAAAGGCAATGTGCAAGATGGTATGTAGTTTATTTGGAAAGACAAGGACAGGAAAAAACTTTGGCAGCTGAAGACGACTTCATGGGGGCCCTTCCTCTCAAGGCCTAGTGGCTGTGGCAGCTGCATTTACTTTGCATGCACTCGCAGCTTTTTCCAGCTATAGAAATGTAGTTTGGTGGCTAGAAGAATGGCTCAGTGGTTAAAGCGCTTGCCTAGCAAGCACTAAGTACTCAAATTCAATTCCCCAGTACCATGTAAACCAGGCGTGGTGGTGCACGCCTGTAATCCCAGCACTCAGAAGGCTGAGGCAGGAGGGCTGCTATGTGTCCAAGACCAGCCTGGGCTACAGAGGGAGACCCTGAATCAAAAAAGTTTGCTTTTAAGGTTGAGACAAAGAGCATATGAACTTGAATAACTAAGTAGAGAACAGTAACACACTAGTAAACACCAAGGTAGGTTCCTGTTGGCCACTGCAGGCAGGCAAATTCTTGTTGAGTTAAACTCTTAACACACTTAACCTTAAATACCCTATCCAGGCCCAGAAAACAGGCCTTTTCTTTTCCTCCTGTTCCTACTGCCAATCAAGAATTATTAAGCCACAGAGTTTTTAAGAAAACCAAGCCCGTGTGCAAGAAGTGTGTCACACAATCTCAGCACTCAGGAAACTGAGGCAGGTAGGTTACTTGAGCCCAGGAATTCAAGTGCCAACAACAATATCAAGCGCCTATCTCAAACAAACAAATAATATAAAAACCTGATAGACACAAATAAGCCTAAGTTAACATTTTATTTATTATGCAATGCTAGGGACTAAATCCATGAATGTTCTACTGCTGAGCTATGTCCTCAGCCTTTTTTATTTATATGTATATTTTTTGAGGCAGGGTCTTACTCTGAAGCCCAGGCTAGTTCATGTAGTCCAATCTAGCCTTGCACTCAGCAATCCTCCTGCCTCAGCCTCCCCAGTGCTGTGATTACAGCCATGAACCACTACGTCTGTGTTACATGGTGCTGGTAGAAAGAACTCAGGGCTGTGTGCTTGCTAGGCAAGTGCTTTAACAGCTGCACAATTCCTCCAGCCCATCCCCTTTTATTTTGTTTAAAAGATTTTTCTTTTGAGACAGGGTCTCGCTCTGTAGCCCAGGCTGGTCCTGAATTCACTATGTAGTCCAGGCTGGCCTTGGACTCCTGGTAGTCCTTCCATTTTTATTATTTTATTTTTAAACAAGGTCTCATTAATTTGCTAGGTTGTCCAGGCTGGGTTCAAATTTGGGATCCTCCTGTCTTTCTCCCAGAGTACTGGGATTACATGCCTGTGTTACTAAAGCATTCCACATACACTCAAAGTAATTTTTTTTAAATTATAGAAAATAACAGAAGCGTATTAAAAGTAAAGCAATGCAAATGTAATTTGGTTCTATATTGTGGCTAGCTAGGAGAAAAGCGGAAAGGAGAGGCAACAGTGACCCTGAACACAGAAGCACCGTGATCACATGGTCGCTGATTTGAACTGTGCGCTCAGATGGACTGAAAATCCTCACTCTTAAATCATGGGCTACATGACCTCTGGGCAAGATGGGCCAAGTAATCGAACTGCTCAATGTCTCCTCGTAGGCTCCCTCAAAAAGTTGAGATATAGTTAAATAAGAGGCCCGTATCCCGGTGTGGTAGCACATACTTCTAATACTAGCACTCTGGGAGGCTGAGGCAGAAGGATAGTAAAGTTTGAGCACCATAGTGATTTAGTGAGACCCTGTCTCAAAACAAAACAAAATAGGTCAGGCTATATTTTTGAAAGTATTGAAATAAGTAGGATTGCTTTTTGGTACTTGCCTAGAGGGCAGAGAAAATGAAACCAAGGGTAAGAGGGTGCTTCTGTACTGCAAACTGAAAAGATCATAATTATGCCTAAACAAACTTGTTTAAGTCCCTGTAGCTGACATTATGGTAAATGAAGAGAATAAGCAAGTTTTCTACGCTGGACCAAAGATCTGACCCAAAGATCTGCCTGACATTTTTTTTTTTGTTCCTCCTTGAGTAGTCTAGACTGGCCCTGAACTCACTTTGTAGCCTGGGCTGGCCTTGAACTCAAGGAAACCTTCCTGCCTCAGCATACCACGTGCTGAGATTACAGGCATGTGCCACCATACCTGGCATAGCCAGGGCTGGGGTATAGCTCAGTGTGAAGGCCCTGGGCTCAACTGCCCGAACTGCTGAAAAAAAAAAAGCAAGAAGAAGAAAAAGAAGGAAAGAGAAGTAAAGGAGCGGCGCGGTACCGTGTGTCGATGGAGAAGCCTTTGGCTCGGGCGCACTCGCGGAGCTCGGCGAAAAACTCTTGGTGGGGAGGTGGGTGCTGACGCAGCAGCGCCTGGTGTGGGAAGTGCTCCCAGATCTTGCGGGCCACCCAGTGGTTGGCCAGGATCATGCACTCGGCCACCGTCTCGTGGACCTCCAGGGGCTGCTTAGGGATCAGGTCGTGGATGTTCTTCTTTTCATCCAGCTGGACGCGGACCTCCACGCCTTCCAGTTCCAGGGCCCCGCAGCTGTCTCGCTTGGCTCGCACGTGGCGGGCCACGTCTGTCAGCTTCCCGATGGCCCATGCTAACTCCTCCAGCCTGGATTGCCGGCTTTTCTCATCCAGGTCTTTGAATTCGGGGATGTCGTCAGCCACAGTGAAGTTGCCTTCCAGTAGCTCCTGGGCTGCTTCGTAGAACAGCTTGTAGGCCGATCGAATAATGGTTCTGCCGTACCACACTTTCTTAATTTCGTAAGAGGTTTCATCCAGTTCCCATATGACGCTCACAGCATACCTAGGAGATGGCACATGACACGTCACTGTCCCATTCTTCCTTTCTCACACAAGCAGAACTTGATCCTAAGTGTAACTCGGAAGAAATGGCATTGTTACAGGTTTCCAGTTCAAGCTGTCAGACCCACCACTCCATTACTACCACAAATAATATTTTAAAATAAAACAGATTTGCAGAGCCGGGTGGAAAGGCCCATAAACTCAGCACTCTGGGATGCTGAGGCAGGAGGATTTCCACTTTGATTCCAACCTGGGTAACTTAGCAGATTAGGCAGACTGTCTGAAAATGAAAATGAAAAAAATGGGCTGGGAATCTCACAGTGGGAAAAATAAAAATTAAAACCATAAAAAAGATAAATTTCTTTTTGGTGCCAACTGAACTTTGTGCCTGACACCGTACCACTGTACCAATGGGCCACATGTCTAACTACCCCATTCCTCATCTGTCCAACTGGCTGAGACAAAGAAACCTAGCCTACTGTGCTGTCGAGGGTGAAGACGCAAGCGCGGTAGCCTCCAGGGCAACAGATCCTAGTGATCTAAGCTCCCCCTGGCACAGGATTCCTACTTCCAGGGATGTCTCCTTCAGAGGTACTATAGTTTTAAAAAGGCAGAATGGGTTGTGTTCAAAATTCAGTGCAGCTTGGTTTGAAATAGCAAAAGACTGGAAACTACCCAAGTTGCCCTAGATAAGCAAATGTTTTTCATCTGGAAACATTTGCAAGGTATCTTTTGTTTTTGTGTTTGTTTTCCTTCCCCTCTTATACTGGGGATGAAAGTCTGCATTGAAATACATCCCCAGCCTGCCCTTTTCCTTTTTTATATTTTGATTTATTTTATTTTGATTTTATTTATTTATTTTCAAGGAAGGGTCTTGCTGTGTAGTCCAGGCTGGTCCTGAACTCATTATGGAGACCAGGCTATCCTTGGACTCATGGCAGCCCTCCTGCCTCAGCCTCCCTAGTGCTGGGATTACGGACATGTGCCACTACGCCCAGCATATGTGGTACTGGGGGATTTGTGGCAGGTACTCTAGGCAAGTGCTCTAACCTCTGTGCTATTCCTCCAGCCCCTGTATTTTGTTTTGAGACAGGGTCTCACCAGGTCATTAAGTTACCCAGGCTTGGGATTGAACTTGTGATCTTACTGCCTTAGCTTCCCAGAATAGAGGATTGCATACCATCACCTCCACCTTACATTAAGTTTTGTTGTTGTTTTTTTGAGACAGACTCTAGCTCTGTAGTCCACGCTGGTCCTGAACTCACTGTGTAGCTCAGGCTGGCCCTGAACTCACAGCAGCCCCCCTCCTACCTTAAGGTTTTTGTTTTCTTAAAGGAAGGTGCCGAACTGTATTGCATAATATGTGTTTGTATATGTGCACATGTGTATGTATATATAATGCTACCATTTGTATAGAAAAGAAAAATGTATCTATATGTATATATTAAATGTAGAAAATATCATAAGTTAATGACTGAGGGAAAATGACAGGTCAGAGTCTTTCAGTAAATATCTATTAGAACCCATAAGATTTGGGCTATATAATTTCTATTACCTATTCAAAGATAAACTTTATCTGGGCCTTATGGTGCAGGCCTGTAAACCCAGCACCCTGGGAGGGTGAGGCAGGAGGATCACAAATTTGAGCTGAGCCAGGGCAACTTAGCAAGGCTCTTTCTCGAAATGAAAAATTTTTAAAATGGGCTACGGATGTAGCTGAGTGTGAAGGTCTTGGGTTCATGCTGAAACATACACACACACAAAGAGACAAAGATAAGCTGTTGACTATAACAAATAAACACAAAGTCCCCAAATTCATCCAAACAGCTTCACCCAGGGAACACAGGTGCACAAAGCTACACGTATTTGTTCCCAGACTTTAAACAGCTCATACAAGGGAGACAGGGGCAGAGGATGGAAGGACAGAGGAGGAGGCCCCAGGGACAGCCCACAGCGGGAGGCTCAGCGTGGAGGAGCTGGAGAGCAGATGGGCTGGGCCAGGGCGGGAATAGTATTTTAGAAAACAGCAGAGGCCACTGCAGGGAGCACTGGTGACCTGGTAGGGCCAAGACAAGCTCTGGAGGACAGGAATAATAAACTCACCTGTCAACGCCCCCCAAGAGGGAGCACAGGTCAGCACTGAGGACAGAGGGCAGCATGTCATAGCGACGGTCCGCTAGGTAGTAAGTGGTGGCCCTGTGAGAGACAGATGCAGTGACTGACCTTCAGCCAAGAAGAACTGCTGACTGCAGGGGCTGTAGCAGAGACACGGCCAAGACCTCCACCGGGCGCCCCGGGCTGCGGCTCTTCACACAGCGCAGCAGCCTGTGTAATAAAGCAGTTCCCCAGGGCCCACTTTCCTGAGCGACGCTGCTTTGGGTGGAATGTTCCTCCACTGATGGAAGAGACAGGAAAAGTGACTTGAGTCTTGGTTGTGTAAGAAAAACTAGGTAGATGTGAGGCTGGGCGGGAAAGAAGATATAATTAGGACGTGACACAAGTGGGGCCTGTGGTGCAGGCCTGCCTTCCCAGCACGCCGGCTGAGGCAGGGGCCGGAGCCCGGCTAGCATGACTTAATGATGACCAGTGAGACCCTGCCTCAAAATCTGGGATGTAGCTCAGTGTGAAGGTCCTGGGCTCAATCCTGATTATTGCCAAAGGAAAAATAAAATGAAAAAGTAATCACATGCAGCAATTCCCCAAGTTGAATATAATTATTATACATCACAAATGTTAACAAAATAGAAAATTGTCATTTAATGCAGTGAGTGGCAACTCAGAGAAAAGCAAAATAATTATGTTCTACTATGTTATAAATGTAATCCTAGGCAACGACATTATTTTTCTAAAGAAGAAGGGGAACGCAGACCTTGACTTTTTCTTCAGAGAGGGATTTTCAGAATTGCACAAACATGAAATCCTCAAATGTCTCCTAGCAGCACAGATACAGACCGCCCTGTCACCGACGCATGGCGTGGTGCTGAGTTCCAGATGCGTTACCTTGCTCTGGCCTCCACGTCAATGCAAGAATTGGGAGCCACGAAGTGCGTCACGTCTGCGATGTGCACCCCGAGCTCCAGGTCGCCGCAGCTTAAGGCTCGGATGGAGAGTGCGTCGTCCACATCCTCGCAGCCCTTGGGGTCGATGCTGAACACGAGGTGCGTCCCCCGTAGGTCTCGCCGCTTGCGCGCCTCTTCAGGACGCACCTTCCAAGGGTTCTCCGGGGTGTTTACTGGCATCTCGCACATCTGCAAGAGGCCAAATCATCAGCTATTCGTGCAGCATAAAGGCCTGTAGGAATCTACTCTTGGGGCTGCAGGTGTGGCTCAGCGGTTAGAGCACTTGCCTAGGAAGCAGGAGCTCGGGGTTTGACCCCCCAACACCATATAATAGCTGGGCATAGTGGCACATGCCTGTAATCCCAGCACTTGGGAAGCTGAGGTAAGGAGACTGCCATGTGTCCAAGGCCAGCCAAGGTTATATAGCGAGTTCAGGACCAGCCTAAACTACAGAGCAAGACCCTTTTTCAAAAAGAAAGAAATCTACTCTTTTGCTGGGTGCAGTGACACATGCCTGAAATCTGAGCACTCTGAGGCTGAGGCAGGAAGACTGCCCGTGAGTTTGAGTTACAACTCTGTTAAAAAAAAAAAAAATCTACTCTGTAATGTTCTGGGGTGACCATGAAGAAATCCATTCATTCCCAGTTAGTTACCTTCTACATCAACCTAACTGGCCTTTTTGTTTTGTTTTATTTTTGTTGTTTTGTTTTTGGCGGTACTGGGGACTGAGCCCAGGGCCTTCACACTGAGCTACACCCCCAGCCCTCTTTTATTTTGGATTAAATTTGTGATCCTCCTGCCTTAGCCTCCCAGGGTGCTGGGATGACAGGACTGTAGCAACAGCCCCAGTTTTGTGTCTTTTGATCAATATTTACTGAGTGCCTCGGCATATGTGTCAGGCACTGGGCTAGACTCTGGAAAGTCAGGAGTCAATCGAAGAGACGCCCTGAGGCCCTCACGATCTGCCTCCCACCAACTTGCTCAGTGAAGGGAGTGGGGCTGGACCAAGTGGGCGGGAGCCAGCGCACACGCATGTGCCTCATTTCTAAATGATCCACTTATTTAAGTGGAGTTAAGCTTTAATTCAAGTCAAGCCCTGGGAAAGCCTATTCCTTAAAGATAATTTAAGCAGGACCAATCTAGGCCATTTTCTCTGCATTACTGCCTGTTTAAACCATCAGTCAGCAGCTAAGTAGTCTACAAGGGGGGTGGAAATTCTAGAACCTGTGTGCTTAACTCACACTTTATTTTATTCTAACATTTTTCTCTATGAGCTGCCACACAAGTCAACAAATAATTTCCAGAAACTAATGTTAAGCATAAAAATTTAATGATGTAAAATATTCTAAAATACTTTCCTATTAGAGCTCCTGTACTGTCAACAACTATATGACAAAAAGAACATGCAGCTGGTTGTGGTGGTCATGCAAACTGGTTCAATTTTTTAGGCAAATGGTCTGGCAATACATAACCAAATTGATTTAAATTTTTCATGTCTTTTGACTTGGCAATCTTACATTCCAAAAGAAGAATCAAAATGAACAAAAAAGAGGCAATGTTAATAAAAATGTTTGCAATAGCATTTTTTTATAATACTGAAAAATTAAACAGCCCAAAGGCCTAACAATTGAGCAACATTTAAGCAAACTGGGGTACATCAATATACAGTAATTTGTTACAGCTACTAAAAATAAGCAGCCTGTGTCAATAGAGAGAAATAATTTTAAGTGAAAGAAGCAGAACAGAAAAAAAAAGAGCACGCAACGAATACAGCAAGGCGAGAACAATAAACAAGATTTATGCTGATTTTAAAAGATCATAAAGTGTTTAATGTTCATTGGATTTTTGTTTTCTGTAATGTTTATGCAAATGGCTTTGTGAGCATCGTGTTTTGACCTGTGGGTTGGAGATGTACAGAGCCCAGGAATTTGCTCCCTGTGAATTACGAGGGAGGCAGCCCCAGGGTGAGGGATTTGGTGTGGGGGCCAAGCTCAGTTGGGATGATAAGCACATGGCCTTGGAGGTGCTAGGGATGGATGTGCATTCCTGGGGAGACACCGGCATGCCATTTTTTAGGCACAGTGGGAAAATGTGAGAATTTTGAGAGCTGGGAGACTATAGGAAACTAATTCTACACTTGAAGCTGACTTTTGTCTGGCCCAAATATAGAATAAGAAGAGTGACAATTTTCTTCACTAGTCAGTGGCTTTAGACAGTAGTTGGGTTGTTGCATGGTATAAAAGTCTTTCTTGCTGACTTGGTGGCACAGACCTGTAATTTCAGCAGTCTGAGAGGCTGAGGCAGGAGGGTTGCAAGTTAGACCCCAGCCTGGGCAACTTAGTGATTTAGCAGTACTCTGTTTCAAAGACCAAAAATAAAACGTGTTGGGGATATAGCTCAGTGTGCAGGCCCTGGGTCTGATTCCCAGGACCACCACCACCACCAGAAAAAATCAAGTTCGTTCAGGCTGGACTCAAACTTGCAATCCTCCTGCCTCAGCCTCCCAGAGAGCTGGGATAACATGCCTGTGCCACCAGGGCCAGCAAGGTTTTTCTTTCTTAATGACGAAATGATAACAAAATCAAAAAGAATTTGTGTGTATGCCCAACCAGAGGCCCCTGGGCGGTCTGACCTGTGCTTCCGAGAAAGGGACAACAGAAATGCTGTTTTCCACCAGGATCGTGGCGATTTCCCCTTCCAGGTCGCCGATTCTCCCTAGAACACGCACAAAATGTCCATTTGGATACAGAGACGTCGACTCCCAGGAATCGATGCGCACAATCACCCTGAAGTTCTGCACGAAGGGAAAATAACACATGAGCCTCGCGCCCGCGCCAAGGAGGTGAGTGGTCCATCAGAAGCGTCATACCAGCAAGAAAAATAGCAGCAAATCCATAGACAGGGCCCAGGGCAGGCAGGGGCATCTCAGTTTTTTGTTTTGTTTGGTTTGCTGTTTTCTGTTCCTCCAATTTGACTGAACTGCCAGCCAGATGGCATGCAAATGCTTGGCCCAGAGCTGGAAGCAAGTGGGCTGGAAATTGCGGTCAAATGCAACAACCGTTTAGTTAACACTTGCCACCCAATTATGCAGGGTCCAAATTGAAGTTTTCAATCCGACAGTCTCAGTCTTTCATGTGAGGGAGTTTGTTTCTAATTTCTTTGGAGGCTTAAGATGCTGGATCCCCACCCAGCAATTTCTGGAAACACAAGAGTAATGGTCACAACCAGCTGGCCTCATAGAGTTTGCAGAAAGCTTTCAGTTGTCAAGGTACAGTGACCAGGCTATTCACTGGGGACGTTCCGTGTTACTGTCTCATTTACAAACAGCAAAACATCGAGTAAATTCTTATAAATGACTGTGCCAGTCTGGGAATGGAAGCCAGGGCCTTTGCACTGAGCCCAGCCCTTTTTTTTTTTAACTCTGATTTTGAGACAGAGTCTTCCTAAATCACTAAGTTGCCCAGGCTGGCTCGAACTAGCAGTACCCTTCCTTTCTCAGCCTCCCACAGGACTGGGACTACAGGCTTACGCCACAGCTGAATCAAAGTGGGAGTTACCTACACTCTGCTTTGTGTAAAGGTTAACTTCTAACTTTCCTGTTTATGTCTTTTCTCCATCGCTCTTCCTTTATGGATAATCGATTCTGTGAAGTACCAATACATCATCCCCCCCAGGGCAGAGGGATCGGATTTGTATCCCGCGTGCTGGAAGAAAGCTTGTTAGTGCTGGCACAATATGCCTCCTAGTAGCTTCTGGGTTGGACAGCGGGATAATGTATGTCAGCTCAGGTTGTCCTACGCAGCTTTTTCTAGGGCGATTTCTCTTGGGCCTTCATTTATTAACCATTGACTACTTAATAGATGGTTCTGATATATTTAGAATTAAAAAAAAAACAGTATCTTGAAGTGCCAAGATCCATCAATAATTTATTTCCTCTTATGCAAAAGAATTAGGCGTGCTTCTGGGAGTGCTCAGAGGCCGGCAAGGGCAAAGGGGAGCAGGAGAACACGGTTGGCTACCTGCAGGGCTTCTGCTTGCTGGGTGCTAATTCGAATTTTGGGGATTCTGTGATCCCAAGGGATCACGAGGATCTTCTGAGCATTTTTGCCCTGAGACTGGACCTCTTCCTTGGACGGGAATGTCACCACATAGTCCCGCCAGTTCTTCTGAAGGACACCCACCACTCGACCTGAGGGGGGCAAGACAGAAGAAAGGGGGGCTGGTCAGGCGTCACCAGCTCAGCAGTCAGGATGAAAATGAGAAATGCAAGTCCACAGAGGTCAGGGGGTGTTCATCTGTGTCTAGGGGTGCACACCGTAACCCCAGCAGAGTGGGAGGCTGAGGCAGGTGGAACACAAATTTAAGTACCTGCTGTGCAACTGAGTGAATTCCTTTCCTTTTCTTCCCTTTCCTTTTCTGAGACAGTGTCTCTGTAGCTCAAGCTGGTACTAACCCTAACTAAGGAGCCCAAGCTGGCCTAGCGTTTACGGCAATCCTCCTGCCTCAGTCTCCTGGGTGCTGGGATTATAGGTGTGCTCCACCATGCCCGGCTATCATGTGGTGCTGGAGGATTGTACCCAGGGTCTTGTGTATCCTAGATAAGCAGTCCAGTCACTGAGATATTCTTCCAGTCCTCAATTTTTACTTCTTAATTTAAATGAATAAATACAAGTACTATCTTTCTGAGTTGGTGGGCAGAAGAAAGCAGAAATCAGATGCTGAGCCGTCGCGCGGCAGGCTCACCTGTGGGCATGGGCTCGCTCGGGGACTCGCCTGAGGCCTTGTCCTCGCTGTCGTTCTCACACAGGGCGGCGGTCCTTCCCTTCCACTCGCTCTTAGGGAGCAGCTCCACAGCCACCACGTCCCCATGGATGGCGCGGTTCCGAGCCTTCATGCCGTGGACCAGGATGTCGCTGAGTAACCCTGTATTGGGGCAGCAGAGAGTCCCCATGAAGGCCCTCAGACAGGGTGTACTTCAAGTCTAATCCATTTTCCTGCAAATAAGGCCTTCCTTTCAAAGGGGAAGTCAGATTTTTTTTTTTTTTTTTTTTTTGAGACAGGGTCTCGCACTGAAGTCCAAGCTGGTCCTGAACTCACTGTGAAGCCCAGGCTGACCTCAAACTCATTGTAATCTTCCTACCTTGGCCTCCTGAGTGCTGGGATTACCGGCATGAATCACCACACACAGTTTATGTGATTCTGGGGAATCCAACTCAGGGCCTTGCCTTTGCTAGCTGAGGGCCCTAGCTATTGTGCTGTTCCTCCAGCCTGTAAAGTCAGATTTGCGTGACATCAGACTTCTTTTACTTTGCAGATTCAAAGTAAAATGCTGCTGCAAGACGGGTTGGGTGGTAGGTTTATAATCCTAGCCCTTTGGGAAGCTGAGGCAGGAAGAGCCAAGTCTGAGCCCAGCCTGCGCAATTCAGCAATTTAATGACAACTGTAATCTCAGCATAGGAGCCTGAGGCAGGAGGACTGCTGTGTGTTCAAGGCCAGCCTCAGCTACACAGTGAGTTCAGAACCAGCCTGGACTACAGAGCAAGGCTCTATCTCAAAAATATAAGGAAAAAAAAAAAAAAGAAAGGAAGAAAGAAATGGACTGGGATTGTAAAGGCTCTGGGCCTCAGCACAAGAAAAAGAAAAAAGAAATGCTTTCATGAGACCACGTTATATAATGGGCTTTCATACACGTGCTAGTGATCACTTGTGTTTATTAATTTATTTATTTCTTGGTATACGGATTGAACCCAGGGCCTTCACACTGACCTACATTCCCTGCTGTCCATTTAATTAATACTTATTTACTTATTTATTTTTGAGACAGGGTCTCCTGTAGCCCAGGCTAACCTTGGTCTTGGCAATCCTCCTGCCTCAGCCTCCCGAGTGCTGGGATTACAAGCTTGCACCACCACATCCGACTTCATGTGGTGCTGGGGGAATGAATCCAGGGCGTCATGCTTGCAAGGCAAGCGCTTTAACCACCGTGTCATTCCTCCAGCCCTATTTATTTCTATTTTGAGGCATTCTCCCTGACTTATCAGGTTGGGCTCAAACTTGGCAGCTTCCTGCTTCAGCCTCTCGGAGTGCTGGGCTGACAGGTGAGCATTATCATGCACGGCCTTTGATCACCTTTTTTTGTTTTTGAAAAAATTATTCTCCGTGTCATCACCTCTTAAGGTAGACGTTAGTTTTCTGTGTGTAACCATGTGACCTACCAGGACTCTGCCAAACACCCTCAGGACCCCGTACCCCCAGGGGGAGGCTGTGAGCTACAGACACTGTAGCTGCTTCTGAGCAGATGTTCCTAGTGGTTTCTTAGATCTCCCTCGGCCAGGTACGTGCCTTGACAGGATTCTCTCTCTCCCTCCCTCCCTCCCTTCCTTCCTTCTTCTTTTTCACCCTGTCACTACAGAACTAATAACCATACTTTACTATGATACACTTACACTTTTTTCCCATTTCAATTACTTCTTAGGTATGGATCAAAAAGGCAGTATATTGGGAGGCCGAGGCAGGGAGGATTGCAAGCTGAAGCCCCTTCGTGCAACCCAGAGATTTAGCGAGACCTGGTCTCAAATAAGTAATAAAAAGGGGCTGGAGATGCAGCTCAGAGTGAAGGCCCTGTGTTTAAGCCCCTGTATTGAAAAAAAAAAATGAAAAAGGCTGTATAAATGGGGCTGGTGGCACACAACTGTAATTACCGCTACCCAGGAAGCTGAGGCAGGAGAATCACCAAGTCTGAGGCTCGCCTAGGCAATCTGGCAAGTTAGCAAGACCCTGTCTCAAAAATAAGGAAGAGTTTGAATGTTCTCAATGCAAAGAAATGATACGTGCTTCAAGTAATGGCTACACTTATCCTAAGCTAATTATGACACATTGTATGTCTTGAAATACCATACCATACCCCACAAGTATGCACAACTATTATGCATTAATTAAAATATACTTAAACATTTTAAAAATAAAACCAGAAATTCAAGACAAAGAGCTGGTCAGGGGAAACCTCAACTCCCACCAGCCCAAGGTACATGGGGACACGGGAGACGGCCATGCCACACAGCAACTTCACATCTGCTTTCTTCCTTGAAAATATGAGCCCAAGAGGACACTGGAAATTCTCAGGAGGCACACATCGAACCTGAATCTTTAATGCTGGCTCCTTCAAGGCGAACGAAAGCTTCCACTTGTGCTCTGTGCTTATTGACGCTCAGAATTCCCTAAAATCACAATAAAAACGGTGTGAAAATTTCTTACCTACCCAGCTTACCTCCAAAAGGTCTAGTTTTTAAAAATTTATAAAAACGGCCTCATAATATTTTTATAAGATTTGTGTGGTTCCTTTCTTTAGGAATATTAATCACAAAAGTTTCTTTTCTAAAAAATAGCATTATATTGAGCTACTTCGCAGCTATACCTTTTTAAAATATTCACGTTTTCTTTCTTTTTTGAAACAAGAATCTCACTCTAGTCCAGACTGGTCCTGAGCTCTCTATGTAACTCAGACTGGCCTCAAACTCACAGCAGTCCTCCTGCCTCAGCCTCCCAAATGCTGAGATTACAGGTGTGTGCCACCACAGTCAGCTAAAAATACTCACACTTTCTAAGTCAGGCAGGATGACACACATCTGTAATCTCAGAGGCAGGAAAACTGAAAGTTCAAGCCCAGTGTGGGCAACTTAGTCTTAGATAAGCTCTATCTCAATAAATAAATAAATAAAAATAAAAGGGCAAGGGATGTAGGGATAGAGCAATGTGAAGGATGTAGGTTCAATTCCCTATACCCCCCCCCCCCACACACACACAGAAAAGAGCAGTTGGACAGGCCAGGAGGCGAAGAAAGATGCCTCCCAATCCCAGCAGCTTATCCGCACCCACCCACCCACCCACTCACCCACCCTGGGTGTGCCCTGCATTTGCGCTCACAGGTTGCAATGGATGACCAGGTAATGAGAATCTGCTGCCCGGACTCGCTGTGGACCTCCGGCCCCCTCACCTGGACATAGCGCCCGGACTTGACCCCTGCCGCCAGCACCTCCAGGGGGAGGTGTTCCGGGTACTCCTTGCCGGGGCTCTCCTGTGTCTCGCTGTCCCTTTCCCGGCGACACTGGAGGATGGACTCACAGAGCTCGCGGGCCGCCTTTAGATCTGGCCAGAAGTTGTCCAGGTAACTCTGCATTTCACCAAGGCACAGGGAGAGGCAGTCAGGAGACAGCGATTCCCTGCGGAAGTCCCGGTACCAACACCCCAGCGCTGTCGGGGTTCTGGGGTCTCGCCCTACCACCTCCACTTCTCTCTTTCTATCTCCCTTTCCTTTGTGGTACTGGGGAGCAAGGCCAGGGCCTTTACAGTGAGCTACATCCCCAGCACATTTTTTTCTTTTTGAAGCAGGGTCTCACTCTGCAGCCTAGGCTGGCCTTGGACTCACAGCAATCCTCCTGCCTCAGCCTCCCAACTGCTGGATTACAGGCCTGCAGCCAGGCCCAGTGCAGGCTGCTCCTCTTCTGCTTCTGCGTTAGTCCCTGAAGCCTGGCGACAGGAGCTCCGAGAGGCGGTTACCATGGCCCACTTCCACCCTCCAGGGCTGCAGCACTTTGAAACCTCTCTCTGCAAATATGCACCTCCACATCCTGGCAGCCGGTGGCTACACGCAGCCTCCTACTGCAGACTACAGGCCCAGGAGAATGGACAGGAAAGCTCCCACAGCTGTATTTGTTATGGCTTAGTCCTAAAACATCCCCCGAAGTCTCATGGATGTGGAAGGTGACTGGATCCTGGGTGTTCCCTCCTCGTCAGCAGACTCACCCATATCATAAGATATGAATTGGGTTATGGAACGCACTGTTACAAAGTGGGGCCCCTGGTATGAGGGCTGGAGGGTGTCCTCTGGTTTTGGCTTCACCCTTCTCCCAGCTCCCCAGCGGCCAGGAGGCGAGCAGCCATCCTCTGTGAGGCCCTTTCATGCTCTCTCTTCCTTGGAGACAGCTGACCGTGGACTAAGCCCACCAGAACCCTGAGTCAGATGAACTTCTCCCCTTGTAAGTTGTGGGTGCCAGGGACCTTGTCCCAGGGACAGACTGGTCACTATTACGGTCTTCTTAACCATTTGTGTGTGATTTTAACTCAATTTTAAATCTAAGGTGGAGTCTAGCACTTTCTTGTTTCTCAAACTGCGAACAAAACAGAACCCCCTCATTGTCAATTCCAGCCTTTCCCCCTTATCAGGTTCCTATTCAAACCCCTTTCTTTCTTCCCTTCGTCCTCCCATAAGTCTGTGTGCCCCAACTCTATGACCATTTATCATTTACTAACACCAAACTTCTATCATCATGAACCATCTTCTCAAAAGATTTTTATCACTGGGTGTGTGGTGGTGTATGTCTGTGATTCCAGCATTTGTGAGGCTGAGGCAGGACTGCCATGAGCTTAAGGCCAGCCTGAGCTACGTAGTGAGTTCAGGGGCAGTCTGGACTACAGAGTGAGACCATATCTCAGAGAATGATGGGGGTGGGGGGAGAGAAAATTGGCTTGACCTTCAAGTCCCCAAAGAAAGTCTGAGCTTCCTCTCACCTGAATTTCACTTTCTTTCCTTCTTTCTTTCTGCTCTCACCCCCTCTATGGGGCCCTTGGTCACAGCATTTACTTGAGAAATGCTATACAAACTAAAACTGTCCTATACTACTGGACTACAAAGAAAAGTAATTTTCGCAAAAAAGTAGAAAAATGTAATTTTAGTCAACTGTCCTCTGCAGGAACAAGACATGATGTATTGGTGCAGAAAAAACAAGTGACACTGCCATTAATATCTTGCGCCCCCAGAATGCTGTGGCATGCCAAAACACTTTTTTATAGCAGGGCCAGGAAAATTCTATCGGCAAATCTTTAGCAATACACACACATGGGGACCATATCGGATCTGCAATTCAAAAGGCAGGTGGACTTCCGGGGGTCATAGAGAGCCTTGCTGTAGCTTCCGTATCAAAAAGTGATATCAAGACATGGAAGTTGAAGGATCCACTGAGCAAAGAGTAGAGAACGGCCACCTGTGAGGACATTACCTGCCATACCGCTCTCTCTCTTCTCTCTTGAAAGGCACTCAAGAGACAGGACGGACTGTGTTGCTATGACAGCCTGAAGAGATGAGCCCTGCTACCGCCACTCCTGCGCAGGGCCTGTCCCCTCCCCCCAAGATCGGACAGCCTCCACAATGGTAATGTCATACTGCAGCCCCTCCCTCATCCCAAGAGCCCCGAGTGGTGAGGAAGAGGGAGGAGCAGTAGCCAAACAGTTTGTTTCACGTGTGTTATTTGGAAAAATAATTTGGGAGTCGGTTCAGCCTGGTGGTTAAGAGCTCTGGAGCCTGGCCACTGGGATACTTAACGGTGATCAGGTAGTAATGGGGGATCAAACCTGGGGCCTCGTGCTTCTGAGTCAAGCGCTCTAATCACTGAGCTATGCCTCTAACCCCAACCCAAACAGCTGTCAGCAGGGGCAGTCTTGGACCACCTGTGCTGTAGAGCCTTGGGCATCTGCTTGACTTTGCTAAAGTCAAGGTCATTTAGTTGGGGAGTAATGCAGAGAGGAGGCATCCTGAAGTCTTCCTGCCTTCTTTCCTCTTCTCCGTGCTGTCAAAGTGATCTATAGCCTTGTGGGCATTACTACATACACACACAGACATGTATACACACACCCACACATACTCAGAGTTGGGCACGGGGGTGCACACCTGCAGTCCCAGCGCTCAGAAGGCTGAAGCAGGAGGATTGCTGTTTGAGGCCGGACTGGGCTACAGAGGAAGATCTTGTCTCAAAAAGCAAACAGGCTCAGCTTGGTGGCTCAGGCCTATACTCCTAACCTTTGGGAGGCTGAGGCAGGAAATGTGAATTTGAATCCTGCCGGGACAACGGTGCAATTTAGCAAAACTGTCTCAAATAAATGGTAGCAAGAGATTGGGGTGTACCTTAAAGTGAAGGCCCCATGTTCAGTCCCTAGTACCACACACACACACAAACACACACACACAGACACACAATCATAACCACAAGGGTCAGAGGCACACTCAGCAGTTAGAGCATTTGCCTAGCATGCACAAGGCCCTGGGTTCAATTCCTCAGCACCACATAAAAAATTATCCGGGTCCTGGGGCACAGCTAGAATCCCAGCACTCAGAAAACAGAGGAAGGAGGATTGCCAGTGAGTTCAGGGCTCAGAATCAGGATCAGCCTGGGCTAAAGAAATGAGCCTCTGTCTCAAAGAAAGAAAAGTAAGTGTGTGTGTGTGTGTGTGTGTGTGTGTGTGTGTGTGTGTGTGTGTTTGTCCCCACAAACACTGGAGATACCTTGAAAGAAATCACGAACACTCCTTCCGTCTCGCTCCCATACTGCTGGACGGCCTCTGTGTCCTCGGTCACCATCACGACTGGCATCCTCTGCTGGCAGTGGTGATAATACCAGACGGCCGCATTGTATATGCTCCTGGGAAAGCACAGGATGTGTGAGCCTGCCGGCACAGGCGACGCAGCCTGTGCGGAGCCTCGCTCCTGCCGCCCACTCTGCCAGCCCGTGGACCAAGCAGATAAGCGATCCTTCTTTCATTCACTCAACAAATGCTTCCAGAGGATCCGTTGTAATGGGCCCGGCTGAGCTCTGGAGACACAAAGATGAACCAGCGAGAGCCCGGCAGCTCTTCTCCCCGGGCACCCACACCATAGCAGCTGTTTTCCTTTCTGAATGTGGCCCAGAAACCAAGAGGTTCAGGTGTCCTTTAACTGGAGGGCTGCCCCACCGAGCACCACACCAGCGGACAGCTTTGCCACAGAAGATGAAACGAAGCTTGGGAGAGTAGGAAAGCTAGGCTGCAAGTCGTTCAAGGTCAAAATCTGACAGGGCCTGACAAGGTATCACAGGAAATGTCTAAAATCTCCCTGGAAAGGGCTGGAAGGGACCTCGTCTAAACAGCCGTGCTCAGGACCAGGGTCTGGGGCTGAAGCGCCCAAACTACTCGGATGGCGGTTTTCCGCAGGCCTGTTTCCCCACCTGCACATGAAGGCCCCCAGGTAAGGCCCCTTTGAGTCTGGGCTGTACATAGGTGTGCACGCACGTGTGTGCATGTGTTCAATTCAGCCAGTGTTTATTGAACACCTGCTATGGAACAAACTTGCATAGTTAGTAAATGTGATCATTTGGAGTACCCACACATGACCCAATCTGGAGAAAGATTTGCTTTTCCCTTCCAGAGCTCTGTGGGAACTTGGGGACTCTAAGTAAGAATTCATTCTGGGTCGATAGCATAGGCAGGCCTGGAATCTCAGCACTCTGGGAGGCTGAGGCAGCAAGCATGACCCTAGTCAGGGCAACTTAGGAGAGTTGGCCCTGGGCTCAATCCCTAGTATCAAGTACACGCACGCACGCGCACGCACACACACACACACACACACACACACACGTACCAATGATTGTTTTGTTTTGGAGAATTAGGGTATTTAACAGTCAGAACAAATAAATAGTTAAAAGAATAACTTGACTTAGATGTTTTACACAGATGACACATCTTAAGGTCTTAAGGTCCTGTTGTCCCATTCAGAGGTATACAGTGGAGGCTGCTGGTGCCAGCACCTGGACCCTGGGCCCATCTTGAATTTGGCTGCAGCTGTGGGAGACAGTTCTGTCCCCCTCTAAGGAGCCACTGACTGGAGTTAGCACCCTGGGAATGACCCTCAGTTAGCGGGGGCAACTGACTGACTGCCCACATCTGCCCTGTGGTGGCTTCGGAGGCCCCTCCACAGGCCCACACAGAGCGCCCAGCACGCTGGGCTGAGCCAGCACCAGATCCTCCCCTGCTTCCCCACCTTTGCCTCACCGTCCCCAGTGCCTCACTCTTGCTCCTCAGACTCATTCCCTACAAACACTCGACACTTCAGGCTGTGCTTTAGGGGGTCCTAAACTAAGACACTGTATTCCCTAACATAATCTCAGTGTCATAATTCAGGTTAAGGAGGCTGAGTCAGGAGGATCACAAATTCCAGCCCAGTCTGGGAAACTAAGTGACTCAGTGAAATCCTGTCTTAAAAGTTAAAAAAAAAAATGTTATTGTACTAGGACCAAATTATGCTGCATCCCCAGCCTGTTGTTATAAGTCTGACTTTTGAGACAAGGTCTCATTAAGTTGTTAAGTTGCCCGGGTGGGGCTCTAACTTGAGCTCCACCTGCCTCAGCCTCCTACAGTGCTGGGATTACATGCTGCCTTTGCCACTGACCTTGGTTTAAAGTAAACACACACACACACACACACACACACACACACACACACACACACACAACTTTTTTTTTTTTTTTAACAAAAGCCAGGCATGGTGGTGCACACCAGTCATAACATCACTTGGGAGGCTGAGGCAGGAGTATTGTTATGAGTTCCAGGCTAGCTTGAACTATGAAGTGGGACCCTGTCTCAAAAAAAAGTATACATACATGCATGCATACACATGTATACAAAACAAATTGAACAGATGATATTGTTGTTAAAGTAGGATCTCTTTCCCTTAAAACACACACACATGCACACATGCTCTATCCTGCTAGCCATGAGGTTCTGGGGTGGACTTATTCTGGTACTGACTTTTCCCTAATTACAATTTTTTTCTTTTTTCTTTTTTCTTTTTTTTTGAGACAAGGTCTTGCTCTGTAGCCCAGGCTGGTCCTGAAGTCACTGGTGTAGCCCAGGCTGGCCTTGGACTCAGAGTAATCTGCCTGCCTCAGCCTCCTGAGTGCTGAGATTACAGGGGTGCGCCAGCATGCCCAGCTTTATGTGGTGCTGGGGAATCGAACTCAGGGCCATGAGCTTGCAAGGCAAGTGCTTTAATCACTGAGCCATTCTTCCAGCCCCCTAATTGCAATTAAGAAGACTAACAGTTATGCATTCAAATCGCAAATCTACAATATCCACACATTAAGCATGCCAGTATTAGTCACAGTGCCCAAATAATTTCGACCAACTTGCAAAGAGCCAGCGAGAGGAGAGGAAGCCGGTGGCCGCACCTGGTCTGCCACTTCTCCAGGGTCTCCCCACGCTCCCGCGGGATGTAGCAGTGCTGCTGGAACTCATTGGCGAACAGGATGCAATCGTGCCGCGCATCCTTCAGGAGGCTCCGCAATTTGTTATACTGCCTGCAACACAGAGGGGACAGATAAATCTCCGCAGCAGGTACTCATCTGCTGCTGTCTCCTGCTAAGGATCAGAAAAGGACGAGGTATTTTAGAGCCAAAGATCGACTGCTTCGAACCGAGAATGATTTCTTTATGTTGGCCCCGGCGTGCCCCGCGGTATTGGGCAGCTACCTCTGGTTGGCTTTGCCTTTGCTTGTGGGAATGTGCTTGCTAAGCCTGGGTGATGAGCTTGGAGATTAATTAAAGCTTGTTGTTGCTGGCTTGGGGGTGCAGGCCTGTAATCCCAGCAGCCTCTCGGAGGCTGAGGCAGGAGGATCACTAGTTGCAGCCCAGCCTGGGTAACTTAGCCACTTTGGAAGACTGTCTCTAAATAAATAAATAAATGGGCTGGGATGTAGCTCAGTGTGAAGGCCCTGGGCTACCACAGCACACACGGGCACATGTGCAAGCGCGCGCGCGCGCGCACACACACACACACACACACACACGCCCTTGCCACCCACTCTCCTGAGACCTCTGGCCATTTTACAGTGGGGTGAATCACCCTGCCCGTCTTCAAAACCTAAATAAGTCACAGAGGGGAGCAGAGGCTGCACTCTGACCTGCGTTCTACAAACGGCCTTAGGCATCATAGCTTCCTTTGTTGCTGGCAGACCAAGAAAAGGTGAGGTACATCAATTTAGGGCTTTGTCTGTGTTTTATTTATGCAGCCATCCTGATTTGCATAAAGGAGAGCTAGCCCCAGCATCATGCAATGAACAGCAAGTTTCTCCCAACAAGAGATCTTTTCTAAAATGCTACCTGAAGTCCCACTCAAAAATCCACATTAGCTGGGTGAGGTGGCATTTGAGATCTGCCTGGGTTGCTTAGCAAGAACCCCATCTCAAAAAAATAAAAATCTAGCTGGGTATGGTGACACACGCCTGTAATCACAGCAACTTGGGAGGATGAGGCAGGAGGACTGCAAACTTGAGGCTAGTCTGGGCAGTTTGGCAAGACTTTATCTCACAAATAAAAGAAAATAATAAAAAGGCCGAGGATGTAGCTCAGTAGTCGCTGGGTTCAATCCCTAGTATTAGGGGAAAAATCCAATCTACTAGGGATTCATTTGTAAGACAGAGCTTTTTAGTTGTCAGTTGTATGAAATTACAGACAAACTTAGTTATTTTAAAAGGAATCAATTCTCTTTCTTTCTTTCTGTTTTTGGTGACAGGCTCTTGCTCTGTAGACAAGGCTGGTCCTGAACTCACTATGGAGCCCAGTCTGGCCTCAAACTCATGGCAATCCTCCTGCCTCAGCATCCCAAGTGTCACCATGCCCCAGCTATTATGTGGCTCTAGAGGATCAAACCCAGGGCTTTGTGCTTCCTAGGCAAATGCATTAATCATGGCCCCAGCTCTCAACACTTTTTTTTTTTTTTTTTTTTTAGTGTATTCCTTCATGGAAGAAAAACATTTAGAAAAAAAGAGAATTTCTGCTGTCCTGAAAACATACTAATACTTCATTCTTCCTTCTGAAATGATACAGTGTAGCAACTGTTAGACAAGCATCTCCCTTGGTGTTAGTACTAGTCTGGGCAACCTAGCAACTTGTTGAGAGCCTGTTTCAAAATCAAAACTAAAAATGGGCTGAGAATATACCTCAGTGTGAAGGCTCTGGGCTGGGTTCCATCCCCAGTATCGCAAAACAAAACTAGGCTTGTTTCTGAACTTATTATGTAGCCCAGGTTGGCCTCGAACACATGGGAATCCTCCTGCCTTGGCCTCCTAACTGCTGAGATCATAGACATTTGCCACTATAGCAAGCAGTAATGCGTGTATTAATAAAGTTGATTTAGGGGCTGGAAGAATGTCTCAGCGGTTAAAGCACTCGCCTAGCAAGTACTAAGTCAAGCACTAAGTTCGATTCCCCAGTGCCACATAAACTGGGTGTGGTGGTACACGTCTGTAATGCCAGCACTTGGGAGGCTGCGACAGGAGAATTGCCCCATGAGTTCAAGCCCAGCCTGGGCTCCATAGTGAGTTCAGGACCAGCCTGGGCTACAGTGAGACCCTGTCTCAAAAAAAAAAAAAAAAAAAAAAAAAAAAGGGGAACCAGAGCGGTACCCCAAGGAACCATTTCACACCTTTTCATCTTCTGATTTTGAAATGTTAGGAGAAAAAGGCATTTACATTCCAATCCTCTGTCTTTCAGCATCCTAGGAACTGGCTTTTAAAACAATTCTTAACATTAAAAATGTTTCAGAAAGCAGGAGTTGAAAAGGCGTGCAGTGTGTTAGCAATCCGAACAAGGATCACAAATCGATTTTTGCAGCAGAAATTGAAATATGACACCAAAGCAGCGCTGAAGCTTGGATGTGTGTAAACATCTATATCTTTGTGTCTAAGCAAAATCAACTTCAAGTCACTCTAAAATATTCTAGCTAAAAAATCCCCAACCCATCTTCAATCTAGTTAATGTACATTTTTGAACTGAGCCTATTAAGAGGACAATTTATCATTTTCATATACAAATCAAAACACTTCATCCTTTACGACCAAAGTCTGAAGAACCATACCATTTTTAAAAAAAGAATAAACAGATAGTATCTGCTTATTAAATAACTTGGGCTGTTACAAGGGATACAGAATTTTGCTAGGCTATTTATATGGTCTCAAGCACAAATCATAAAACTTTTCCCGATGTTAATGAAGCAGAACTATTTCTTAGGGTGGTTGTTCAAGATATAGAAAGCTATTCTTCATTCAGGAACAAGGCAAGGGTTTCTGACCTGTTCAATTAGAATGTGTTTGCTTAGCAAATGCAATTCCTATGGTTGATGGCTTTACTAGTAATCTCAAAGTACAATACATTGTTTCTAATTTTGTTGAATATATTGCTACGAGTACAAATGGCATTCACAAGAAAGGAGCCTAAAATTTAAAAGTACTTTTTCCCAAGAAAAGCAGGTGGGCTCCTGAAACAACGTATCGATAAAAAGATTAAATAATATACATTGTATTGTTAGGATTTTAAAAAGCAATAAGGCCGCTACTATAAAAATGCAAACCAAAGCCAATTCACAATAGAATTTTAAGCACCTGCATACTGGGGACACTGCAGTTTATTGATCTACAGTCAGATCTTTCGGCCAGGTATGGAAAGCAGAAATATGAAACAATGTTACTGCATTCCTCAGGAGCAAAGAGAATACCAAATTAGTTTCTAAAGTCTTTTCTGACAAAATAACCAATTCTTTCTCTCCAATGTGGAAGCCTTTCTAAAGGGGGGAGGGAATCTGCACTCTAAATGTGTGTGTGTGTGTGTGTGTGTGTGTGTGTGTATACACACATATATAAATGTGAGCTAGGCATGGTGGCACAAGCCTTTTCATCCCAGCACTCTGGGATGCTGAGGCAGGAGGATGGCAAGCTGGAGCCCAGTAGGTTTGGACAAGTTTGCAGTTGAGCAAGGCCCTGTCTCAAAATTAAAATAAAGGGGGTGGGGATGGAGAAGTACCTCAGTCGGGATCCCAGATTCAATCCCCAGAGCCACAGTTTAGGAAGGAAGGAAAGAAGGGAGGGAGGGAGTGAGGGAGGGAGGGGACATGCAAGCTAAACAGGACAGATACCTCCGGCCTCGCTGATGCTGCACAGCTTGACAAGCCGTTTGCATGAAGATAATTCCCTTCAGCTCCGGAAACTCAAGGACCTCCAGGTAATCCTGTACAACTTTCCAATCTGGGACCACATAGTGAGTGACATCGCTAGACAGGAGCTTCCCATCTGAAACACAATTCAGCATATAAGAGGTTACATGGCATTTCCAGGCCCGGTTGACAGACACAATTTCAGAGTCACCGTGTCCCCACTATGCAACACAACTTCCGACGTGGAAGGCTACCTGGAAGTTTTTAAAACCATAATCTATTTGTTGGAGGCTCAAAATTTAGGAAAATTCACCACTTAAAAAACTGTAATAAATATAAGCTCACCATAGCTTATGGTGTTGCGAGTGGCGCAGGAGGGGATGACCGGTACTTTAAAAACAAATGTAGCTGGGTCAGTGGTGCAGGCCTGTATTCTCAGAAGTCTGGGAGCCTGACGCAGGAGAATCACAAGTTCAAGCCCAGGCTCACAATTTAATAAGTTAGACTGTTTTAAACTCAAAATGAGAAAACAGGCTTGGGAATATAACTCATTGCAGAGGCGCTGGGCTCGATCTGCAATATACCATAAAAGTAAATACACCTGCTCATAAGTCTTCAAAAGCCAGAAAAATAAAATTGACTAAAAAGATACACAGGGCGCGCGGGGGTGGGGCTGGGGGGGTTGAGCCCGTTTGAGAGCTATTTAAGCCCAACTGTGACTCCAGCCAAAAGCTGTAGCCGAAAGGACCCCCCCAGGGTCAGGTGCCACTGGGAGGAAGGTTAAGAGGGCCACGCTTTCGCGGCCTGCGCCGGAACTGTCGCACTCCGGGAGGCTGCGTAGGACGACCCAAGTTCCAGGCCATCCCGGGCACTTTTGCAACTGGCGAGACCTGTCCTGAAAATCAGAAATGAACTGGGCTGAGAAGGTAGCGCAGACGCGATCCTCAGTATCATAGAAGGTGCAACGCGGGCCGCCGTGGGGCCTAGGCGGTGAGTGTCGCCGCAAGGACGTCCGCGCTGCGCTAGCGTCGCCGCGGAGCGAGGAGCAGAGCGGGCGGCAGCGGCCGGCGACCCGGGCCTCCGCGTGTCCGCCACCGCGGGCGCGGGCGCCGGGCTCCGGGGCCGGACCCGAGGGCGGGAGCGGCGATCGGGGGCGCCCCGCGCCCGCCCGCTCCCCCTCCCGCCGCGAGCGCCCCTGCCCCCCGCCCGCGCCGCGCGCGCACCGTTGCGGCAGGCGGCCGGCCGCGGGCACAGCGCGCTGCCGCAGGCCACGCAGGGCCGCAGGTAGTGCTCGCGCACCAGCCGCAGCGTCCGGCCGCGGAAGGTCTTCAGCAGCAGCACCTTCTCCCGCTTCTGCAGCATGGCGGCCGGCTCGGCCCCGGTCCCGGCGCGGCGCAGGCGAGGCCGCGGCTCCGGCCCGCCCCTCGGCCCGGCCCGGCCCAGCCCGGCCCGGCAGCCCAACCGCCGCCTCGCCTCGCCGCGCGCGCCGGCCCGGCCCTTCTCCCTTCCCTCCCTCCGGGCCGCGAGTCTTTCCCGCCGGCCGGGGACGGGGCGGACGCCCCCACCGGAAGGGTTAGAGAAAGGCTAACACTACCGGGTTCCCGCTGGGAGGCGGATTTTGAAACGGGCCTGAAAGCCGGGCGGGGTGGGCCGCACCTGTAATCCCATCACTCGGGGAGACTGAGGCAGGAGCGTGCACGCCCTGCCCGACTGGACCTTTGAGTTACTTAGCAAGATTATGTCTCAAATTTTAAAAAATAGGCTGGGGATGTGTGTAGCTCGATGCAGATATCCTGGTTCCGTCTCCACAATCGCAAGTAAGGTTTGGGGCAACCGCGGCTACCCCTTGGGTGTGGGCCGCAGGGAGTCGAGGAGGGGGCGCTGCCCTGTTTGGAGGGGGAGATCACTAATGTTGGCTGTTCGTCGTTCTTGTGATCTCTGAAGGTGCTGCAAGTCAGCAGATCCTCCGCAACCCTGCTAGGCTAGCATTTTTTCCCCTTAAAAATGTACTTACTTTAAATTTATTTTAAAATTTAATACATGTAAACGTTCTAACACTGCAGCTAAAAGTGAAATCCAGTCCTTTTCCTTGAGGTAAACACAGTTCAATCTCAGCTTTTATAGCTTTTGCCTCTCAGGCGAAGGAGTTTTTAGAACTACCACTGATGAGCCGAGGTGGGTATGCATGGCGGAGCCCACCCTGGGCAATTTAAGCGACATAGGTTTTTTTCCTTTTTGTGAGACAGGGTAGTCGTGATATGTAGGCCAGGCTGGTCCTGAACTCACTATGTAGCCCAGGCTAGCCTTGGACTCACAGCAATCCTCCTGCCTCAGTCTCCTGACTGCTGGGATTACAGGCCTGCACCACCATGCGCAGCTTATGTGGTGCTCGGGAATTGAATCCAGGGTCTTGTGTTTGCTTGGCAAGCACTTTAACAGCTGAGCTACACCCCTAGCCCCTCAAAATAATATTTATTTACTGTTGTTGAGATAGGGTCTCATTCTGTATTCTGAACTCACTATGTGGCCCAGCCTGCCTCCAAATCACAGTAATCCTCTTTCCTCAGACTCCTCAGTGCTGGGATTACAGGCACGTGCCACCATGCCTGGTTTCTGTGGTGCTGGGGAATAGAACTCAGAGCCTTGCACTTGCTAGGAAGGCACTTTAACCACTGAGTTATGCCTCCAGGCTAAAATAAAATTTACTCAAAATTTTGAGACTGAGTCTCACTTTGTATTCTAGGTTGGTCCTGAACTCATCCTGTAGTCCAGGCTGGCCTTGAACTCATGGCAACCCTCCTGCCTCAGCCTCCTGAGTGCTGAAGTTGCAAGTATGTACCACCCCACTCAGCTTATGTGATATCAGGGACATGAACCTGGGGCCTTTTGCTTGCTAGGCAAGTGCTTTAACCACTGAGCTATGTCCCCTAGCCCCTCAAAAGAAAATTTAAAGAGGCTGAGGAAGTAGCTGAGAGCAAAGGTCTGGGTTAGATCTCCAGAAATGAGAAAAACAAAATAAAAATAATCCTTGGACTGTAATAATCACCCCATGACAATGCACTGTGTGCTTTCGTTGCTCTTGACAAAGACAGTCTGGGGTCACGTGATCCAAGTTCCCTCCAGCACAGGCCACATCCAAGGTGACCAGCAGCTTCCCATACTTGTCCACATCAAAGGTGTGGGGCCCGTGTGTTCTCATTTTACAGACCCAGAGGCATGACTCAGGTGGGTTAGGGGTCCGGGGCTGCCCAGTTATTAAGTGGCAGAACAAAGCCAGGCTGGCTGCCCCAAGCTCAGGTCTGCGTCCCAGGAGTGTGAAGGGGACATGGCCAGCTCTGGTTAGGGCAGCTCAACTGGCCAGCCAGGAATGCTGGTGCCTCCCATGCCCCCCCAAGTGAGCAGAACCCCGACTGGGCCTACCCCTTTGCCTCTGGGGACACATAAAACAGAGCTGTGGCCCCTTGTTGTTTTGACTGAAGAGGAATTGTCTTGGCCCACACACAAAATATACAATAAAGTTCATGTACATATACAAGGACTAGCACTTCCGCTTTCAAATTTTCATTATAACAAAAAAAAGGGCAAAAAACCCCCAACAAAATAACAAAAACCCAAGTGGTAGAATGCCTGGTGAATTCACCAGACTTAAAAAAATTAGTCAGAAAATAACGTCACTTCCACCCCAGGCAGAACTAGTCATGTGACCACACCCCCTTGTGGGGCCGAATGAGACCGGAAGTGGGTCCTCTCTTTCATGGCTTGAAGGCAGAAGTCGAAACTTTGGACTTCATTAGCGACTCCAGGGAGAGAGCCCCTGGGAAACCCCTCAGTCTGTTCGGTGGTCCCAGCCCCGCCACCGCCTGGTCTCACCCCTTTCTGCAGTGACACCCCGTCCTCTCTAGCCCCTATCACAGTCTAGCAGTGGTGGGGTGCAGGGGGTGGAGCACGGGAGTGAATTCAGGGCTGTCACCCTGAGCTACACCTGTGTCAGATCCTGCTGCACCATTCCAGGTGCCAGGCCCACGGGGACATGGGTGGAAGGGTGCCAGTTGGGATCCAGCCAGACTGTAGAGGAAAGCCAGGCGTTGCAGCAAGCGTGGTCACACTCAGTTCCAGCAAAGTACATGCGAAATCTTTATTTTCAGAGAGGGCCTCACTCTGTAATCCAAGCTAACCCTGAACCCACTGTGTAGCCCAAGCTGGCCTAGAAAAAATGGTATCCTCCTGCCTCAGCCTCCCAAGTGCTGGGATGACAGGCGTTGCCACCACACCCAGCTTCTGTGGTGCTGGGGGTGAATCTTGCGCTTCCTAGCCAGGCACGCTGATCCTTCTTACTTGCTTACATGATACAGTTACCAGAAAGTTTCACATAATAGTGGCGTAGTGCCACTCTGTCAGAGAGCGATGACATCATGCATTAGGTAACCAGGAAGCCCCCTACAAGGTGGTCCGGAAGTGCTGAGCTCACTAGCAGCCGGAACTGTCATGGCAGATGGCAGAGTCAGTTGTTATCAGGAACTGCCTGAAAGACTTCAGATAAGGCAGTGAGCTCTGCAGAGTCAGGGGCGCTCTGTTTGGGCTGTTTACACGTTGTTTCATTCTGATAGCGCGTGCTTCCTGTCCTCACAATCTCCGGCCCTTTTTATTTTCAAACGGTAGTCCCACTAAGTCACCACATGATGGAGGCTGGGCTTGAACTTTTGATCCTGCTGCCTCAGCCTCCCAAACTGCTAGGATTACAGGGCTGCACAGCCATGCCCTGTTCTGCATGTGATTTCCTGTGGTAGAGATGGGCTGTCCTTACCCAGTCCATGCCTGCCTCCTCTGGGCACACCGATGACCTCCTATTTCCCAGCTTCCCTTGCAGGTTGGTAGGTGTGGCCATGTGGCTGCATGCTAGTTGGCAGAATATAATGACCTATTTCCAGGCCTGGCCCATGACCTCTGTGCCTGCTCCTCTTTCCTCTCTCACAGCCTGGATGCCAATGCCGGTGCACTTGGGAGGTCAAGAATGGCAGCTCCAACACTTGGGCCACTGCAGGACTGTGCACAGCATAACTTTGCTTCCTCCATCCAAGAGCATTATTGTGGTTTGGGTCTGGAATGTCCCCCAAAAGTCTCACGTATTTGGACATTATGGATTGTCTACGGAACCAGGTGCTGTTGAGATTGGGGCCTAGTCTAGAGGGGTGGGTTGCAGGCGTGTTGATTACAGGTGCATGTAGATTTGGTTACAGGCGTGTGGTGTGGGCTTACCACGCCTTCCACACCTGGATCCTGGAGGGGCCGATCCCAGGGATGGGACCTGGAAGTATATGTATGTTGCTACCTTCCTCCGGGGTCAGATTAAACTTGCCAAGCATCCATGGTGGACTCTTGTGAGGGAGAAATAAAGTTTTGTTATAGCAGCCACCATTAACTGATGCAGCCACACTTCACAAAGCAGATTGAGAAACTTGCCCAAGAGTTATAAGCTGTTTGTTCAAAAACTCCTACCTCACCTCCTATTTATCTATTTTTGTGTCTCTGTGTGTGATACTGGAGATTGAACCCATGGCCTTTGCACTGAGCTCCACCATCTCTGCTTTTATGTTTCTTATTTTAGTACTTCAGGGAGAGATGGTGACCGAATGAAAGTACTTCTTAGTGGCTCTTTCAAAAAGGTTCGTTCAAAAAGTTCAGATATATTTAAAAACTACCTGCTCAGCTTAGCTGGAGAGGGAGAAGAGCTCCAGGAATTGAAAAGAGGCCTCGGGAAGGTTGGAAACCTTGCAGACATGCTAGAAGCTGAAGAACATGCCAGCCTGGAAGCCGCCCCAGGCCTTCTGGGAAGGGCTGTGGGCCACCACTGACAGCCCAGAGGTGGGAGCCATAGGAATTAACTGCAGCTGGCAGCCCCAGACTGAGGTAGGCCTAGAACTGAGAGATATGGGAATTGACAGCAGCTCATAGCCCCAGCCTCCAGGAACGAGCCTGCGGGTTGCGCAGACTGCAAGCACACTGCCAGCCTTGAAAAGGCCTCTCAGAGCCTAGACCAGCTTGGGAGAAGCAGCACCCAGCAGCTGTAATAAGCATTGACACCAGCAGGAACCATCTTGAAACAGCCCGGTGCCTAGATAGCGGAAGGCAGAGACAGCGTGCGGCGGGTGCTCTGCTGCTGATAGCAATCTCCGGCTGCAGCCTGGTGTCCCAGGTGTGCTGGCCATGCAGAGGCGGCTGCCGCATCCACAGGTCCCAGATGCGGCTCGGGAGCATCACAAGGTCTCCTCGAAAGGTCAGTGGGGCGGGGTGGGGCGCCTTTACAAAGGCTGAGCCGACTGGGAGGATAAGGTGTAAAATAAATTCCAACGATGAGCTCCATGTGAGCTTGGAGGTAGTCTGGTTTTTAATTTCCTTAAAATGACAATAGTACAACTTACTTTTTGCGCAACATGCAGACTGGGGCTGGAAGAGCAGCTCACGGTTTACAGCACTTGCCTAACGAGTACGAGGCCCTGGGTTCTGAGATCATTTTTTTTTTTTTTTTGAGACAGGGTCTCTCTCCGTAGCGCAGGTTGGCCTTGAACTCACAGCATTCGTCCTGCCTCAGCCTTCCGAGTGCTGGGATTGCAGGCATGCACCACCACGCTCAGGTACTTAGCGCTTGACTTAGTGCTTGCTAGGCAAGCACTTTGACTATTGAGCCACTCTTCCAGCCCCAGCCCTGGATTCTGTTCCTAAAAGGTACTGGAGAGTGAAAACAGGGCCTTTGCACTGAGCTACATCCAAGCCCTTTTTTACCTTTTTTTAAAAAATACTATTGTTGATAGTTTATTTGCATCCTCAGAGTCATTAAAAATAATCCAAAGTTTGCAACTCTGAGAAGCGCTTATCAGCCTACTCTGTAGCAGCTAATTATAATTAGTTAGGCCTTAGCTCAGGGCCAGGCACTGACTAAGCACTTTGCATGTCTTCAGAGTCCTCGCAACCATGGCTGGCTCCTTAGCGAGGGCGTTTTCTAAGCAAGGAAGCTGAGAGTGCAGAGGGTTGAGGTTACTGTCTCCGACCACCCACTCCCTGCATGGCAGAGCCAGATGGCCGTGATCTGGCAAGAGTCCACACAGTAGTGACTCAGCTGTGCCACCTTGAACCGTATGGGACAAGAGTCGTATATTGGAGTCTGTATCTCCATAGCTGACCACGGTTGGACCCAGTCCTGGAGTTACAAAATTAGAAGCAGTGGCATTTGGGCATTCACTCTACCATATTCTTCCTGTTCGTTTATTATGTTGTTAATGGTATTGGGGGGTTGAGCCCAGGGTCTTGGCCCTGAGCCCATTTCTATTTTTTGATTTTGAGACAGCATTTTAGCTAAGTCGCGAAGTTGCCCAGGCCAGTCTTGGACTTGTGATCCTCCTGCCTCAGCCTCCTAGAGTGCTGGCGTTACAGGCCTGGTTTGGTCCTCCTCCCGCTTTAACTCCCAGAAACTTTGTAGGTTTCAGCTATAAAATCAGGCAGCAGGACCACGTGGGTGGGTAGAGATGTCATTGAATTGGTGATTCTAAAGGTCCCTTAAAATGACCCCACTTAGCCAACCAATCAGCTTGTGTTTGCTTGTGCTCCACTGGGGAGAATAAACGGTCCCTGCGGGGACTTTGCTGCTCGCATCCGGGCCCGTTTCGCTTCCTGTATGTTAAAGCTGTTAATTGTAGGTTCGCGCTGTCTGTGTTCCGAGAACCTACTTTGCTGTGGTTATTCTTAAATGTTCTGCTTGGTGCCAGAGGAATACATTCTCAGTGGTTACATGCTTGCCTCACAAGCTCAAGGTCCCAAGTTTGATTCTCCAGCACCACATAAACTGGGTGTGGTGGCACACGCCTGTAATCCCAGTACTGGGGAGGCTGAGGCAGGATTGCTTTGAGTTTGAGACCCTGTCTCAAAAAAATGTTCTGCTTAACTCCTTTCTTTCTTTCTTTCTTTGTTAAGAGAAAAGCATTTTGGGCTCACAATTGGGTATCTCAAGATTTTTACTGTAGTTAACCTATAGATAATCTTGTGTTTTTGTACTCCTACCACTATAAGGCGCTGTTTCATTGATTTTTTTTTTTCCTGTTTTTCTTAGGGCCTCTGCTGATGTCCCCTCCTTGAGGTTATAGGAATGGTGAAAACTTGGCCTTTCTCGTGCCACCATAAAAATGTACTAAGTTAAAAAACCAACCTAACAACCCAAACTCTTAGTTCCTTCACAATACCTTTAGTCTAGGAGCTCCAAAGTCCAGATATTCAGAAATTCATTAGAAACTAAGCTTCATCCATTAATACCAAAAAAGAGAAAACTTAGTCCTAAAGCCAACAGGAAGAAAGCTCAGCTATGTGGGCAGCCATTCATAAGTGGAAAACAGAAAGATGGCTGTTGTGGCTGGACATTTTTGCATTGACATGATTTGTGAAGTTTTCGTCCATCCAGCACGCTATCACCAGGCATGGTGGGTACCTCACTGGACGAATGTGTTGTGTGGAGTTTTTCTGTTGATTTTGCTGTTTTCCTACCTCATTCATTTGAATTTGGAGAGTAAGTTTTTTTATTTTATGCATGTATCGATAGGCTGAATTCTGAAGCTGTAAATTGGGAATAGAAAATTATGAAGAAATAAAGAAATAATGAGGAGCACTCAACAACAATCCCAAGCTCCCAGGGTTTGGATGAACATAAGCAAGGTGTTTGGATTTTCAAATTAATTTTCATTTTTATTTATTATTAATTTTTGAGACAGGGATTCTCACTCTGTATTCCGGGCTGGCCTTGAACTCACAGCAATCCTCCTGCCTCAGTCTCCTGAATGCTGGGATTACAGGCTTGTTCCACCACTCCCACTTTATGTGGTGCTGGGGAATCAAACTTGGGGCCTTGCTCTTGCTAAACAAATGCTCTAACCACTGTGCTATTCTTCCAGCCCCTTTAAATTAATCTGGAAAAAAATGAAAGGCATATTAAACTTTGCCTGATTAGTTTAGGCAAAGGAAGGAAGAAGAATGAGAAAATTAATTATATGTGTATTTCTCCTTTTTGTGTGTGTGGTGCTAGGGAGGAAACCCAGGGCTTTTATCCTCTGCTATAATCCCTAGCTCCTTATTAATTAATTAATTAATTTTTTGAGACAAGTTCTCATGCTGTAGTCCAGGCTGGACTCAAACTCATGGTAATCCTCCTGTCTCAGCCTCCCGAGTACTGGGATTATAGGTCTGTGCCACAATGCCTGGCTGGGGAATGGGACTCAGGGCCTATACTCTTGCTAGGCAAGTGTTTCAATAACTGTGAGCATCCCCAATCCTGGTTTTTGATATTTGAGACAGGTTCTTGCTATATTACTAAATTGTTCAGGCTGGGCTCAAAGTTAACTTCATCATGCCTTAGCCCCCTAAAGTGCAGAGATTACAAACCTGTGTCACCAGGCCAGGGTTTAATTAGTCAGTTAATTAATTTTTCTGTGGCCCTGGGAACTGAGCCCAAGGCCTTTGCACTGAGCTACACCTCTATTTCATTTTTATTTTGAGACAGTCTCGCCAAATTGCTAGTCTGCTAGGGGCCGGGCTGTAACTCAGTACCTTCTCCCCTCAGCCACCCGGAGTGCGGGGGTTACTGGCCAGGTCACCTCCCTGATTAACACAGGGCCCAGAGTTGACGCAGTTGTACTTGCGCAGAGCCGGTCATCTGGCTAACCCGGTGGGGCCTGGGCAGGTGCTGGCCAAAGCAGGGAAGGGGAGCCAGGCTGTAGCCTGCAGATAGGAGCCTCTCTTAAAACAAACAAACAAACAAACAAGAAAAAAACCCTGCTATGACAGGTGATGGGAGGCCTGGCATTTTCTGAAGATTTAAATTTTAAATTTAAGATGTTGTCAAGAGAGTGCTCCTCCATTGTGTGACTTCCTGCCGGCAAGATGCAGCCTGGGAGGCTGTGGTACTCTCACTAGCCTTTTGGGACATTGTGACAGGTCATGCCTGTGATTAAGGAGCAGTCTCTGATAGCTTGAGGGTTTGGGCTTTTTTATTTTGTGTTTTCTTGTGTTTTTGCCCTTTTGGTACTGGAGATTGAGCCCAAGGCCTTCATCCTGAGCTACACCCCCAGCCCAGTTTTTGGTTTTGATTTTGAGACAGGGTCTTGCTAAATGGGCTACACTTCCCAGGCTGGGCTTGATCTTGCAGTCCTCCTGTTTCAGCCTCCCAGAGTGTTAGGGTTACAGTTCTGCACCACCAGGGCAGCTGCAGTGGATTTTTTTATTTTTATTTTTATTTATTTATTTATTTATTTATTTATTTATTTGCAGTCCTGGGGGTGGCGCCCAGGGCCCCACACCTGCTGGACAAAGCTCTACCACTGCGCTGCCCTCAGCCCCTGGTGGGCTTGCTTAGCTGTGTGGGAGGAGACAGGAACTTGTCACCTCATTTTTTTCCCTTATGAAATTTGACATTTTGCCAGGCGTGGTGGCACATACCTGTCATCCCAGCACTCAGGAGGCTGAGGTGGGAAGATTACGAGCTGGAGTCCCACCTGCGCAATGTAGCGAGACTGTGTCAAAGTAAAAAATAAGAAATGGGCTGGTAATTCAGCTCGGTTGGAGGCTTTGGGTTCAGTCCACACCACATACACACACAGACACACACGCACGCACGCACACAAAAATTGTTGTGTTGCATTATGGTCCAGTACATGGTGGCCTACAGGGCAGTGAGTTGGCTGGAAGACCTGAACTCTGTTGTTGCCAGGTAAAACACGTTCTGAATTCCAGCCAATGAACTTGAATCCACAACCTGCTTCTGAACTGGCGCCTCCCCTGCAGAAATGTCTTGGGCTCTGCCTAAACAAGGAACAGGAAACACAGACCTGGGAATACACTGAGACACCAGCAATTCAATTCCACGGGCTACTGGGAGCAAAGTTTCAAAATTCTACCAAGCTTCTTGGGCTATTTATTTATTTATTTGAGACAGGGTCTCACTCTGTAGTCCAGGCTAGTCCTGAACTCACTTTGGAGCCCAGGCTGGCCTTGGACTCACCACAATCCTCCTGCCTCAGCCTCCTGAGTGTTGGGATTACAGGCATGTGCCACCATGCCTGGCTTTATGTAGTGCTAGGGAATCAAACTCAGGGCCTTGCAGTTGCAAGACAAGCACTTTAACTACTGTCCCGTTCCTCCAGTCCCGGAGCGATCTGTTCTTAAAGGACATACTGGCCTGCTGTGGTGGCACTACATTTAATCCCAAGGCACTGGGGAAGCTGAGGCAGGAGGACTGCAAATTGAGCCCAGCCAAGGCAACTTAACAAGACACTGTTTCAAAACAAATTTAAAGGGGTGTGGGGGGTGCCTAGCCCAAGCAAGGCCCTGGGTTTCGTTCCCAGGACCGCACAAGTAAATAAATAAATCGGACCCTGATACTCCTATTTCCACTAAATGTGAAATACTTGAAGTAGGGTGTTGCCACCCAAGCGCCTGAGGAGACCACGGTGTGATGCTTGCATTTAGGGACAACCTGGGCTGTGTTGTGTGGCAAGGCGCTCCTGGGGACCTGCCGTCCTTTTTATATCTTCATCCTCTTCCATTCTACCCCAGTCAAGCATCAAGTCCCCGTCTCTGCCCTGTGCGGCCTCCGCTTCAATCCCGCTTCCTTCCTCTCCCGCAGTCACAGGCATTGTATTCCTGCCGGGAGAATTACCCAGCCTGCTCGGTGGTGGTGGCAGCCAGCTGTAGGAATATATAAGCATGACTCTTTCTTTTTTTCAGGGAGCATCTAAGATGCCAGTCTTAGCTACTTCATTTATAAAACTATTTATATTCACAAAAGTCTCTAATAGCATTTTTATTGTGTACGCCTATGATTTGGGCAAACTTTCCCCCCTGAGCCAGTTTCTTATTATCATGCAGCACTGACTGAGGCCTCAGAGGACAATGGACAGAGAAGTGCTCTTCTTGAGTGGAGGAGGGCATCCTGTCCCCGGGCTACCCGGGCTGACTGCCTGGAGAGGGTGGCGGGAGCCTCTCACAGCCTCCAAACCCAGCTTCACATCCTGTCCGCCAGGACTCATTCATTCTTCTGGAGAGAATAAATCGGCTACCAGGCTATGGAGTGTGGGGGTGTCTTTCAGGTGATCCCTGCAAACCCCAAGGTTTTCTGTGGCCACTGGGAATGTTGGAGAGCCCGCCCTGCTGTCCGTGGCCTGCGGTCCAGCCCCTGGCCTGGCCCAGAGTCACGCTTGATTTTAAAGGGAGGTATTGCTGGGCGTCTCTCCTCCCTGGGTTCCCGCTGTTCTTTTGCTAGCTCAGTGACCGGTTGTTTTCACTGCTTACTTTTCCAGTGTATTTAAAAACCAGGCGACAAAAGAGTTTCTCTCGGAGCCTGAGCACAGTGTGCACACAAGCTTGACCCCAATGACGGGTGTACACTTTACAGCAATGCCAAGTGGGGCTGCCTGACCCCTGCCTGGCTCCTAGGAGAAAGTGGGATTTGTTGCTGTTGGTATTTTTTTTAAACACTACCACAAGCCTGGCTATTGGGTTTGTAATTACAAATGCAATAATAATATCTTCTACTTGCTATTTTACGCCTTTGTAAAACTGCTTTTCTTCTTGTGATTAATTTTCAGAAAGAAGGAAAGAGTGTTTGGCCAAGGGCTGGTGGGACCCACCTAATCCTGTCGAGGAGGAGCCAGGATACAGGAGGTCCCGTGACTTGGCTGGGTCTGAGACTGTCTGGGGACTAGAACCAGATATCCTGATGATGAGGTGGCTGCGTTTGGACCAAGAGCTGCGTGGGAAACAGTCACAAGATCACCACCGCTCTGATGTACAGAGTTTCATGCTTCCTCCAGGACCTTAGAAGGTGGGGCATTCTGGGCCCAGTGGTGCAAGTCTGTAATGCCAGGACTCTGGGAGGCTGAGGCAGGAGGATGCCAAGTTCAAACCCAGCCTAGGCAATGTAGTGAGACTCTGTCTCAAAAAGTGGGGTGGTTAAGATCTAGCTCAGCGCGAGCTGGGTGTGGTGGTGCATGCCTGTAATCCTAGCACTCAAGAGGCTGAGGCAAAAGGATTGCTGTGAGTTGTAGGCCAGTATGGGTCACATAGTGAATTTAAGACCAGCCTGGACTACAGAGTGAGAGCCTGTCTCAAAACAAAACAAAACAAAAAACAAGACAAAACAAGGAATCCCTCCCTGTGAGCTCCCAGAGGAGAGAGCCTATGTTTGTTTTCCCCATCCTAGCCCCCTGCTTGTTGCTGACTGTCACCTCTGTGGTTACCATGGAGAACAAGACAGAACATCTTTATCTCAGGGCTGGTCCTCATCCTCGTGTGCAGTGGTCCAGAGTAGGTGCATCTGTTATTGCGGAAGCAGCTACAAGAAAACTGAGTCTGCAAATTCTACACCAAAGGTGACAGGGAAGAGACCCTGTTTGCCGGATCTTACCTTGTTATCTTTTCCGTTCCTGCTCATCAAATAGAATGCAATGCCATAGAATTTAGTGTCAGCTCATGCAGTGTTCTGGAGCATATCCAGATCTCCCTTGCTATTCTTTTTTTTAAAGACTGTTTTACTCTGTGGTTCAGACTGTTCCTGAACTCATCATGTAGCCCAGCCTGACCTTGAACTCGTGCTAATCCTCCTGTCTCAACCTCCTGAGTTTTTGGTGGTACCGAGGATTGAACGTAGGGTCTTCATACTGAGCAACATCTCAGCCTTTTAAAAAATGTTTTTATTTTAAAACAAGATCTTGCTAAGTTACTCAGGCTAGGTTCAAACCTGTGATCCTCCTGCCTCAGTCTCCCAGATGCTAGGATTACAGCTATGGGTGGCCACGTGTAGTTTCTTTTCCCCTTAAAGAGTTTCCCTAGGGCTGGTAAAAGCCTTGCCTAGCCAAGTGCAGGGCCTTGGGTTTGATTCTGCAACTCTACATAAACCAGGTATGGTGGACCGTACCTATAATCCCAGCACTCGGGAGACTGAGGTAGGAGAATTGCTGTGAGTTCAAGCCCAGCCTGTACTCCATAATAAGTTCAGGACCAGCCTTGACTACAGTGTGAGACCCTGCCTTAAAAAAATAAAATAAATAAATAAATAAATAAATAAAGACTTTCCCAGATGGCAGACACATCCTGCTGTGTGCTTTGGAAGAAGGCCCCAGGCTTCCAAGTTGTGCAGCACCTGCCATGCGCATTAAAAAAAAAAAAAAATCTCTCCAGAAAGCAAGGCTCCACAACTTAATTATTTAATAATTGCTCTCTGTAGAACTTGTTCCAAGGAACTCAGTGCTGCAGTTGGTAAGTGTCTAGTTGGGGATCCAGTCCGGTTTTAGTTTTAGACACCCTGCTCAGACTGTCACCAAAGTGCAGGTCAGGCGTAAGGGAACCCCCGTGGCCTTAAATGCTTCATGAAGCTCTTTAAAATCGCTTACACACCGGGCCACAGCCGCTCATCCGGATGCACTGGGTCCCCTTATACGGAAGAGTAGCTGGAACTCACACCTAGCAGGTGGTTCCTGGGCCTGGGACCTTATTTTCACTGATGAAGACACATTTCCTCAGTCAGTTACCGTGAGGAATGTCAGTGTTTCACATCACTCTCCGCCCC